>QAXH01000992.1:275-27195 GCA_004335635.1 Chloromonas sp. AAM2 | reverse complement strand
GCAGGGCATACAAGAGCAGTGCTCCAGACCTGACAAAAACAGTGCAATCCTCCAGGTGGTGCAATTGCTTCATAGTTGCTGCCTTATAGTTAGACTGGTGCAGCTTGTCAAAGTTGTCCCAGAACTGGCAAACTTTTTTTTTTCCGGAGCTGCAGTGAAATGAGAGTCCACATGCATCTTGGGCTGAACAGCAGCCAGTGTAAGTATGGCATACAGTGGACAACGAAGCTAAATAGCTGTGTAGGTGTGCAGTTGCATGTCATGCACCTCATGCACCTGCATGCATGCATGCGTACCTTGCCCCAAGAGTTGCCACGGTTCCTGACGGGCTTGGCAACGTGGCCTTCGTGACGTGGGTGCCCGTCTCCTGTGACAAGTAGAGGTCCTCGTGCAAAGCGCACACTTCCACGTGGAAAGATGCGTCTGGTTTCCTTAGCAACACGTGTAAGGTTGGCGGTCTGGGATTGTTGCTCGTTGTTGGGCCCAGATGCAGCCTGACCAGAACTGGTGCCAAGCTGTGGTCCCGTTGGTCCTGTGAGTTGCGCCTCTACGAATCTTGGTGCACTTAGTGGTCTCTTACGAGCCCGCATGGGCCTTCCAAGGTGAACTCCAGCCTTGGAGGTGGAAGGAGTGTCAGGTTATTGATATAAAGATGCCAGAGTTAGTAAGGTGTAGGATGCTGAGCAGCTGATGGGCTGGGCCAAGCTTTCACAACCTTGCGGTCCGTGAGGTTTGACCGGGCATACACCCTCTGTTGGCTGGGATGCTAGGTGATTAAGCCCGTGGTCCTTGGCCACACCATCAATGCCTGCGCCAAGGCTTCCGACAGCTTTGGCGGGAGAAGCATGAATAACGCATCCAAAGTAACGGTGACGGTAACGGTTCGACGTCAGCAGATCAGACCTTTGTTCCAGTAGTTCCCCGTCTACTTCTCAAATTTGCTTGAGTTGTTGTTGCAATGTTGCTCACCGCCTCCCAAGGTCATGTTGTGGCGCTTGCCGCAGCACAGCAGCCTCGCAGACCGTCTATTGTCTGCGCTTCATTTCCACAGCATCGTAGTGCTCAACATCAACCTGCTCCATGTAATCAATGCCAGCAAGCTGCACCCGCAACCGGGCACGGCCGCCGAACACGCCGCAGGGTGGTCTTTTTGGGCCTCCCATCTGGCAGCAGCTCCCAAGGGACTCAGCAAGAAGAGAATGAGGTTCGTATTGATTTGATCTGCAGGCATGCGTGTTAAAGCTTGCGTCCTGCAGAATGCTGGTGCACTTTTCCGCCGTCTTGCGCGCAGTTTGAAGGCTTGAGCCCCGAAGAGGACGAGGAGGTAAGCAGGCTCGCTCACTCAAGATCGTGCACTGAGATTGATTCGGGTTTCTGGCGCCGTGTTGACTGCATGGGTCTGCCCATCGCTTGGTTCAGGTGGCCGGTGGCTATCAGGAGGCCATGAACGGCCAGACCAAGCTCGGCAAGGCAGTCCGAGGAGCGTGTCAAGAGTTGTCGCATCTCAACTCTATGGTAAGCCAGGCACACGAGCTCTGCTGATCTCCTGCATGGCCGATGCATGCATGCTGCATTGGGTTTTCATTTGTGTGCCGATGATGCAACACGCCACCGTATGCAATGCTGTGGGTTCCCGCTGGGCGCCTGCTCAGCAGGTACGAACCTACCCAGTGGCCCCACTGCCCGGTGCATGGTAGCCCTGTGGCTTAGGCCTCTGGCCTCCACAGACGCCGCTGTGCACTGTGCGGCTTTGGCATGCATGAATGGCGCGGCTCGTGCCGTTGTCTGAGGCAGACTTTGTGTACCTGATGCGTCACTGCATACGAATGAAATCAACAGACATGGAAGCTTGCATCACATGCTGCTCAGCGGCTTTGGCATGCATGTTGGCCAGTTGAGGCAATACAGGGGCCGGTTGGGTGTCTTTCCACGCCAGCACAACACTTCACTGGTTGCATCGTTCGTGTCCATCGTAGGAAATGGACAGCCTACAGCAAGCCGAGGCACTTCTAAAAAAGCTGGGCGTCAAGACAAGTATATTGCCCAGTCAACTTCCAACCTTTGAAAATGACGACGATGAAGAAGACGGCGCTCAGGCAACCAGCCAAGGCACAGCGTCAAGCGATCAAGACAAGCCCACCACGCCACCAGCAGCATGAGCACCTCAACTAACATCAGTTATGTACTTTTATTTGTACTTGTTTTGTGTGAGTTGCTTCTCCACAGAATAGTGTTCCCACATTGACTTACCCTGAGCTGAGCGCTAAACTGAAGGAAGGATTAACACACGTTTACACATCAGTGTTACGCGTCATTGGTTTGCCTTGCAGCAAGAGCGCCCATGGGTTGTCCACTGCCAATTAACCATTTGGACCAGGGTTGGACCATGTCTGTGAGGGTTGGAACATGTCTGTGAACAGTCTTCCTCCAGCCACGAATTAAGACACGAATTGAGAAGAATTTTAACATTGTTTTCTGTTTTGGCACTGGTTATGCGCTCTTGACTGGGTTTGGCTGTGATCACATTATTGTTGATCCTGGGCTGGGCTGGGCTGTGATCACATTATTGTTGATCCTTTACAGTCCATAATCAGAGTTGTATGAGTAACCCTTGTACCTAAATCGTATCATATCCTTACGTATCATGATTTATTCCTGTACAAAGTGCCCTGCTGCCACTTCATCAGCTGCTTCGTCAGCTGGCCTTGCCCACTGGGCAAAGGGTTGTGATAATGTCCTGGTATGCTCACTCACAACTCAGTATCTGCTTTTACTGTGCGTTCTTCCTGACGCAAAGCAAAGCCTTGTCCAGGCACATGTACGATTTGTTCGTGTTGGCAAATTAGCAAAACATGGAGGGACGTGCACACAACTTAAAGTGGAGATCTAGCTCATTACTCAACAACAGCGCGTGTCCAACAACAGGCTTGTTCATTAACGACCTGGGTTGCAGGCCTATAGTCAGCAACCATAAGCTCGCGCCAAACAACCATAAGTTGAGTTACTCAGTGGTATGAGTATTCCTCAAGTTTAGCATACAAGCAGCGTTCGGGTTGAGCTCACCAGTTTGTATATGTTCGAGGCATATACAAAGCGGAGCAGGCCATCTGCAGTGGAGAGGGGCCTGCACTTGCTTGAGGGCCACAAATAAAAATCTTGAGTACATCTGCAAGTGGTTGCGACTCAGATTTATCTGCCTGGATTGTTTGGCAGCTCGGTTGTGACAAGTCAGTTTTGACTGTGATATAAGACATGGCATTTGAGAAACGATGAACATTGAACCATTTACATATTGTCAGGCCCCTTTTTGGGTCTAGCTAGGCATGCGGACAGAATAGCACTTCGAGGGGTTGACCACCACCATTACTATCCTGGTGTGACGCAATCCCCCTCACATGTAGGTCGGACGGGTTGGAATCTTTCCCCTCTTGTGAGAGTACACCAGGCATTAAACAAATAGAACAACTGTTGACTGCACCACTGCACCAGCAAGACATGCAAATCAGTTCAGTTTGCAATCTCAGGTTGCTTCAAACAGCGTTTGTCTCAAAAGAGATAAACAACAAGATGTTCAAGGCTTGACTAGGCATTGCGCAACATGTGCTTGGCCGCAGGATGCTAACTCCAGGCATATCACTTGGTCACACAACCCACAGAATCACAAAAGGTTCTGCTACCTTTCCACCATAGCTGCGACCAGTTATGTGCGAGCCAGGGGTGTTGCAGACAAGTTGGTGGGCGTATTCGAGGACCTGTACAATGGATGTGGGGCGCAATTGCAAATGGCCACTTCGGCTACTTCGCCATGTCCAGCGGGGTACGGCAAGGCTGCCCCGTGTCACCAATCCTGTTCAATGTTTTCATGGATTTCCTAGCACATATTGTTATGCACAATGAACGCCAGGAGAATGGCGTACCGCATTAATGACAACTAGTTTCAGCACACTCTGGGCAAGACGCACACATGGCCATTCTCATGTTGATGTATGCTCATGGCAGACAATGCTGCAGGGCTGGAAATGTCGCTACGGGTTCTGGAGCAGACAGTAGAGGAGTGGGGCATGCAACTCAACTACACCAAGACACAAGCCGTGGTGTTTGGAAATAGTGGCCAGGAACGCACACAGGCCATTCAATTGCAGGAAGGGCAAATACAGCATGTCAATGAGTTTCGCTATCTGGGCAGCATTCATCAAGATTCAGTGCAACAGGACACAGAGCTCAGTACGCGCATACGGCAGGCAGGTGTCGCCTTCCATGACCTTCAACGTCAGGTGTTCAGTGATAGGGGTGTCAGCTTGACCAGCAGGATGCGCATTTACAAGGCAATTGTTGTGCCTATCCTAATTTTTGGCGCTGCTGAGTCATGGGCACCAAGCTCAGCAGCACTAGTTGGATGTGTTCAACAACACCTGCCTGCAATGCTGTACTAAACATTAGGAGTCTGCACATGGCAAGAGACCTGTACAGCAATAATGCATAGGTTGAGACATCACACATCCAAAGGAGTGAGCAGCTTTTTGACATTCAATGTCAATTCTGAATTAAGAAACACACGTTTCATGTGAAGCAGTAACAGCCAAGAATATGATCTGATCTATGCATACAACAAGCAAGCAAAAAACTATACATTAGTATGAACAGTGGATCAAAGTTGTTTAGCAATGAATGTGCAAACTAAACTCAATAAATCAATCAATAAAAACCTTCACGCACAGCAAAGCAAGCGACAATGTTCTAGATGTGTTATTCCAGACCGTCTTGGCAGTCGCCACCGCCTGTGTCAGTGTCAGTGTCACTATCTCATTGCACCAGGCAATACATATATTAAACCACCCGGCAGTATAAGATATAAAATATATATAGCACTTTGCCCATGAGAAAAAGATAATTGCCAGTCCTGGGACAATTCTTGGAAATAGCGCCAGGCACCAGTGTTGGTGATGTGTGTTGTAGTTGTAAAGCTTGATTGGGTATACTCGGATGTGTGCAGATGTGAACACCAATGCCTGGTGGTGCGCGCGGTGGTCTTGTGTACTGTGGATGCTGCAGCCAGCCAGTGGAGTAGTGACCGGGTCTGGCGTCAATTTCTCAGCTTTGAGGATCTATGGGACAATGGGTTCAAACGCTTTGGCTTGTCTAGCTAGACATGTGCTGGTTGCCCAGGCACACACACACACACACACACAGACATACTCTTTATACGCACACAGACTCTTTATACACACAGACTCTTTATTCCAACACACAGACTCTTTATACGCACACATGCACACGCAGCAAGAAACGTAGCGTATATTCATCACACAATAGTTTCTATCACACGAACAGTCACCACATGAACCCACCAAATTGTCCCAGAACTGGCAAACGTTTTTTAACATGTTCACTCCCACTGATGAATGAAGAGTTCTTTCAATCTTTCTCCTCTACTCTCCTGAGTTACTGATGACCTAATTGTGCTTGTGTTTTCCAACATGACGTTGGTGCTGTCACAAGAGGGGAGGGACTCCAACCCGTCCAACCTACATGTGAAGGGGATTGCGACACACCAGGATAGTAATGGTGGTGGCCACCCCTGACTCCGTGACAACTCCAGCGAACAACGTCCTCCGGGGCGAAGAGGACGAACAGAGGGCGCTGGTATCGATATGTAGCCATAGGATTGACAGGTCACACGGTCATTATTCTCACTCTGACGTCATTCAGGGTTTAAACCAGCGGCTGCAGCGGCGCCTGTGGTGCTGTCACATGCCTGGCAGACATGCCGAACTGGCGTCGGTCTATGCTGTGCACTGCTGCCTTAGAACATGGGTGCATTGTACACACTCTCCAGGTACAGCATGGCGGCGAAGCCAATCATGGCAGCCCTTCCATTGATGAGTTCAGCGCTTGGGGTGAAGGGGCCCACACTCTCGCGCTTGCGCATAAAGGCGGGGATCTGCAGGATTGCAATGCGCAGTCTCATGCCTGTTCATGACCTTTCCATGCCCTTGACAAGGGCAAACAGATCACTCGCTGTGTGTGACAAGGGCGTGTAGGTCAGGACTCAGTACGTGTCACTATAACATGCGTGCACTTGCACTCATCGCAGCAGCCGGTCAGAGAATAGTGGCAGGCACGCGGTGCCTACGCTCTGCAAAACCTCATCAACGAGAATCTAATCGTGGTCATCACAGCCTGCATCGCCTTGACAATAGTAAGCTGGCAAGCAGCCTGTCAGAGCTAGACGCAGAGACTTGGGATGGGAAACAGTCTCACCAGGGATGCGGCAATGAACAGTACGAATGTCATGGTGATGAGCGTGGGCTCCTGGGATGCCTGCTTCAACACGCTGTCACCTGCACAAGCACGAGCGCCAGATGAGGATGGTTACCATACGTGGAACTTTTTCTGCCTTTTGTCAAACTTGCCAGTCGTGTTCTCTATCAGTTACCATGATACCTTAGTAATGCCTGGGTCATGCACACTGATAGCATGCTGCTTCAGTACTAAGGAAGGCCTTTGATCATGCAGCGATCCCAACCCTAGCTAACCCTAAGTAGGCCTGTTACACTGCAGCAGTCTGCGCCCAGTTCGTACCCAACCAACCCTCAGCTGGGCATGAACTCCTCACCTGAGCTCAGCTCTGCAGCCATAGCAGCCACGAAGCCCAGCATGGCCAGGCGTCCATTGATGATTTCTGGCATGCCGCTGAAGCCCATGACCTCCGTGAAGCTCGGGGCAGATGTTGTGGGCACGGAGCCGGCCAGCGGTGGCTCTGCAATCTGGCCTTCTGAAAGGTTCTGCTTGTATTCTTCGTACTGCGACCAGTTCAAACTATGAGGTGGTGCAGACAGGAGCTTCACACCAAGCTGGCTGGCAATGAGTATCCGCCATGACGTACATTGTTTGGCAATGGCGCTGCAATGTTTGTTGCTGCCAGGGCTGCCACGATTTGGAGCGATGCTCACCTCTCCCTGGGCGACGTCCGGAGTTGATTGCGGAACATCGGCGGGCTTGTCGTCTGGAGTCGCGCGCACAGGACGCATAGCACCAGGCCTCAGCACTACTGGTGTGCGAACGTTAGTGGGGCGCACAGCAGCCTGCTGGGAGGTTCTCATCATAACAGCCATTAGTATTGAGGAGCTAGGGTTGACAAGGGTTTGATAGCTTGGTATCTGGATCGGTGAACGAACTTAGAGAACGAACTTAGTATCTGGATCGGTGGTAATGCAGCGTGTGTTGTGTATCGTGATCAGACGAATAGTTTATGCGCAGTCTATGTTCGCCGATGAAGTTATAGGCACAGGGGAGCTGTCAAGAACCTGCGAAAACTGCCGAGAACACCTACGCCGAGTCACACGTACGAAATCTCCAGGTTTATCAAAGTTTGATTTCACAGACAACAGGCAACAATCGGACAAACTCGACAGCTGATTAGGTTGGCAATTCACTACACGTCCACGACCTAATCCCCTGGAGTTGTCCCCTTTTGCTAACTCCACACTGACGCCAGTGCAGTTATTGACAATTGTCCCAGAACTGACAAACATCTTTTTTTTGGCAGACTTCGTGTGGTGTTTCAGATGTTTTCACGTGGCGGGGGTCTGCGGTCGCAATTTGACGGCCATGTGTGTGCAGGAAAACGGAAGCGGAACCTGAGAAGCTCGCTGCCTTGGCTGTCCTTCCCCTCCTCATCCAGCCTGAGGAGCGCCCACTGCTTCACTACCGCTCCTCTCTATCTCTACTGTCTCACTCTCTCTCCCTTTCTCTCTCTCCCACGTAGCTGCCTTGTGATGCAGCATCTGCGGTTGCAGGGCTGTTCGAATAGACAGTCATACTGTTTACAATTCAGTGCATTCAAGCATCTGCTTGGTGTGTGTACCTTCAAGCTTGCACAACCTTACTACAAAGAGCATGTCAATCGCTGTTTGTCTTACTTTGAGATGACACTCTAACAAACGGTCACATGGGTGACGGAAGTGCTCCAGCCATACCATTCCTGGTCAGTGGCTGGCGCGGGTGCTGTGTCCCAGCCGCTGACAATGCTTTAACAGACTATCCTTACCAGAGATAACGCTCCTAGAGGTGCGAGTCCATGTCACTGTACATGACTGTAGCGATGACCAAGTCCTTGTCAGCGAGTCAACGTATCAGAACAGCAAAGGGACATATACTGCTCTGGAAGGGTTGGCTGCCGTCTTCACACGAAAGTCAACCTTTGTCACGTTCATACAGGCAATGAGCTGACCACATGCAGCAGAACCACCCGGAAAAGTTCGCTGTACAGTCTAGTGTGGCGCGTCTGACTGGTTCAGACAAGGCAGTGGTTGGCGCAAGACATATTGTGCAGCTCCTGCGATTGTATCCAGGCCTTCATTGTGACTAGGTAGCAAATCGAAATGTCGCAAGCAGCACGCAGTCCGTGTCTACGTGCAGGGGGGAAGCGCCGCCATGAGTTCGCACCGAAGTCGCGCCGGTGGACCGACAGCATCATTTCACTATTCGCGCAACGGTCGTCAGTGGCTTCTGACCTGAGAACGCGACTTCCGCCATCCATTTGACAAGCAAGGTGGTCTTGAGGGTTAGTAAGCTCTTTGCTCGCGAACTAAGATAGCAGCTCACAACCACTACTCCAACTGCACAAACACAGCCATGCAAGCTATATGTATTGATGTTGACATTGCGAGATTGGCCATGGTTAACGTTGCCAGGATACAGTCAGATACAGTATGTAAATGGTGATTGAGGATGTGAGGATTGCCTCTGATTGAGGGTGCGCCCCATCTCTGTAGCAGACATGGGGCGCACCTTGTGTTGCACCTCCAGAAACAGTAAACATCCCATTTTGACATGGCAAGACACAATTGTGCTTGTGGAGATATCGTTCCGAGTGGTATCAAACCCACTTCACATTGGCTTTGATGATCGCGCATACTGCGTCAGCCCATGTAAGCAGGTAACGATTAACGTCTTTGTTGAACTCGTCATGAACCTGCAGACATATGTTGAGTTGGGGTGGTGCCTATGTCGTTTCTAACACTGTTCCAAATGGTATCAAACCAACTTTGCATTGTTGAGGTAACTATGATCGCACATGCAGGAAGACTGTCACAGTTGTGTGGAGCCGCAGGAATGGCAAGGTCCAGGACAGGAACAGAGTGCAACGGGACATGCGATGGTGGGAATTGCAGGCCTTTGCAGGCAACAGTATTAATATGCAAGAGACAACGGCCAGGCGACCCTGCGGTGGTTCAACAGCACAGCGCACACTTTGTTGTCAACCACTGGTAGTCGGTTTGGAGAACCCCTCACGGCTGCAGCCACACTGGTATGTGACCGGCCAGGCGTTCGCCCATGTAATCATCGTACCAGGGGAAGGAGGCCAAAAGTGTCGAAAGTGGACAGGCCAGTGCATGTTACAGATGGTACTTTGGCAAGGGCAACAACGCAGTGCAGGTCATGCAACTTTGGTAGGTCCTAGTAGTTGGTAATGCCTACAGTGACAGGCTCTATTGCCGAACGGCTGCATCTCCGAACGGCCTAGTGACCTTTGCTGTAAGGCCAATCTTGGCCTTGGTGGAACTCTTAACCACCAATACTGTGTCCATAGCAATCCCCCCCCCCATGGCCATGTCCGAGTCGTTGCCCAACTCAAGCGGAGTAAAATGTTTGTGGCAAGCGCATCCCGTCTAGCAGTGGCAACGTGGTTGGCTACCAAGACATTACCAGAGCTCTGAGATTCTAAACGCACACAAGGCAAGCACGTCAACCACCATCAACACCGTGCATTAGAAAGCGTTTGGTAATGCAGCTTCCCACATTATAGGTGCCACTTATATATAGCTCTAATAGCTGTTCTGTGACACTGATGATTGCAGCAGGTTTCGAGGCGTTGGACAAGCACCATACGCTACGGATGTTTACAGCTGAGTGGGAAATCCAATGCTGGCCACGCCGCCTCCTTGGGGAGGTAGCCAAGCCCTCCACCCCCCGACTGAGACAGCCGCAGCGCTTCATTGGGCACTAGACACATGCCGCCTAATCTAGGTCACACCCGAGAACCCATGTTCGGACGATGCCCTCCGTAATGTGCCGGCATGGTTTGGTGGTTGTACTGGTATGGCTCAGCCCAGCACGCCACTTCCTGCAGCAGCCAAGAATAGGGTCAACACTGTAGGAGAGATCCGGCGCGGTAGATGTGCAATCATCCAATGCAATGAGATCCAATGCTGGTACGGGAAACGCTGACATTGCCAGAGTTGCTACTGTGACAATAGGGCGAGAAAGCGAGGCGATTTGCCAGAGCAGGAAAAACGTGTAGCACGTGGCGTGCGTCATCAGTTATTTTGCCACCGCATCGAGTTAAGATGACTGTGGTGGCATCAAAGTAGAACAAAGCATGGGTTTGCATAGAAACGATGGCGTGCCGATGATCCCATCTGGACGTTCCGGGGAAGCTCGGGCTTAGTAACCCTCGTGTCCGCCACGACCAAGAGGAGAACGACGCGAACATAACGACGTTAAGAACATAACATTTCTGCTAGTATTTTGTGGCCGAGGTATGTGGCGGCAGGAAACCACCCAAGTGTCTGGGCAACGACCCAGGCGGTAGCTTAACGTGTGAAGGCATCTGCCACAGCGACTACTCTTGCCAGTAAGGGCTACTGGGGGAAACTCAAGATGCCTTAGGACTTGGAGATGCGTGGAGCTGGGCGGCACCCATATACAACAAGGTATACCCGCTGCGCAGGGAGCGCGTGTGCACGGAGATCCGGTTGATTGCATCAAGACGTACAAGACGTCAGCAGTAGGTGGACGCATCCAACCACCTGAGGCGAACAGACGCGCCGGCGTGCGGCGATGCCACGGTCTTGACCAGGTGCAAGGGACACGCCAGCTGACTGACAGCCAGCTAGCTGGGCTGTGGTGGCGGTTGCATGCGGCTCGCAGACGGTTTGAACATCCGCCCGCCTTGACCGTGGGTTAGGCAGGATAGATTTGTGCTGTACATTTGTTGATGACCATGCGGTGTCATGTAATCCTAGCGCACTTGTGCAGTCTCTTCAAAGCAAACAAAAGGTTGAAGAGGCAGCCATTTGTTTAGGATTGTTCGCTGACAGCCAGAGCTACTGTGGCAGCTGAGGTCCTACTCTCATGTGTATACCTATCACGACCGTGTGTCCAACATGTTGTGTGCCATCTGATCCCATGTCGCTGCTGCAGTGACACAGTGGGCGCATGCATGGAGCCACCTGCTGGTTCCTCGCCGGGCTTCTTTCCCACTACTTTTGAGCCAGTCACCCACCAGAACACATCAGCTGAAAATCGACAGGTGTGGAACACCTGCTTGCGCCTGGCGCTCTCATCAATCGATCTATCAAGCGTCGCTGCGAGCAAGCGTGCAGCATGCACAAGGCCATGCACTCGTCATTCAGGGTTCAAACCAGCGGCTGCAGCGGCGCCCTGGCGTTTCACACCTGTGTTTGCCTGCTGCTCTGCAGCTGTTTTTCGCCAAAGTGTCCAAGAATGCCGGAGAAGATGAGATTAAACTGCTATTCAGCGAATATGGAGTAGTGTTGGATGTGATTATCTTTCAGTCGTCACAAGGCAGTGGCACTTCTAAGGTGATTGAACAGCAAGCAGCATGCATGTGTTCAACGCAGCCGTGGTTACTTTGGCACTCTTTGGCCCATTTTGGCTCCTTGTGTTATCTTTTGCCAGGACATGTGGAGCCATCAAGCTCATTTTCATCCATTGTTGGAACGCGTCCTGCATTTTTAAGATTCCTACATTGCATAGCTCATAAGTGTTTGAAGAAGTCCACTCTAATGTTGTGCGCAACACGCAGTGTCGGCACATCACGGTTGCAAGATTCCCAACTATTTTAAGCGTCAAAACGCTGGATGTCGATGGCAGGACGTGCGACACAAACGCTTTTAGGCTGAATCATCGGGCCCCTCTTTACATGCATGCCCCGTGACCTTGTATGTGTTCAGGGATGTGGCCTGGTCACCATGGGCAGCCATGAGGAGGCCGCAGCAGCGCTGGCCGGCCTGCATGGCAAGTTTGCATGGAGCAATCGCGATCCGCCCATGGTGGTCACATGGATGGATGCCGCGTTGCAGGACCCTGCCCGACAGAACAGCTTGCAGGCAGCACGCAGTGGTGAGCGTTGTTGGTGTTGCAAAGCGCGACAGAGAGCCAGCCAGACTACATCACAAAGCAAGTTCACATGAGGGGAGGGATTGCACCCTGTCTAACCTACATGTGAAGGGGATTGCGACACACCAGGATAGTAATAGTCACATCATGGAACACCGTACAGTGGAAGCGCTGCATTGCTGTCTTATCATGCTTGATTTGGCTGTGGACTGCTGCTGCCTTGACCCTTGCAATGGTTCATGACATATGTCTTTAGCGTAAATAATTGGTTTGTGTGTTCAGGTTCTAAGGCGCCGCTGCCTCTGACCCACGGGACGCCCCGGCCAGTCGAGCTCATTGCAGACGGTGCAGACACACCACCCGTGGGCTGTGACCCGGACGCCATCACATTGTTTGTGGGCAACGTACCCCTTTCCTACACGGAGGATCAACTACTGCCCTTGTTTCAGCAAATCGGCCGCGTTGTGGAGTTGGTCGTGGTAAGATGAAATAATAGCCACTGAGTCCCATGCTAAGCCGTGTAGGAGTTTGCAAACTGCTGTCGCGTGGCTCACACTGCGGCACAGTTCATGGGACACCTGTTTGGCCTTTGACTGCTCATCAAGGTTAACCCTGTATTGGATGCCGGTCATGCTCCAGTGCTTTAGTAAAGTGCCTCATAAACTCACCTGCTCAACATTGTGTGCCTTTACAAAACGCGTGCTGCTCTTGCCGCAGGTACGCAACAAGCTCAGCTCGCTCTCCAAGGGTTGTTGCTTTGTCTGGTTTGCCACCCGGGAACATGCAGAAATGGCTATCAACGCACTCAATCTCAAGCACATGCTGCAAGATGTGACGGGTCAGCAGCACAGGCCTCTTGTTGTGCGCAAGGCACGCACAGGCCACATGCTCGGCGGCCTTGTTCCAAAAACTGGGGTGGAGGAAGCCAGGCTCAATGTCTTGGCATCGGTTGCAGGGGCGAGCAATCAGCGATCACGTACCAATCTCACTCACCAACTCCTTGGCCATCCTGCCATGCATCAAGCGCACATGACGTCCCCAATGTCACATCCAGCATTAAACAGAGGCATGAGCCCTTACCTCGGCCAGCCAGGCATGATGGCACAGAATGCACAGGTCGTCAGTCATCCGTACGGCATGGCATCAGCTCCCATGTTAAGCGCACAGAATGCAGCATCTCTTCAGCTCAGCATGCGGGCTACGCAAAGCCTTCAGCCTGGGCAGATGCAAGGCCATCAACATGCAAGTGGCATCAACACCGGATACGCAACCGTGGGGCATTTCCATGGCGGGCTGCAGCATCATGGCATCGGCCAGCCCATTGAATTGCTGCATCAGGGCCAGCCAATCACGTTGCACACACTTCCAAGCGGAACAACGTACATGCAAGCGGGCCCTGGAGGTCCTGGGCAACAATACCAAGTGCTTGCAACCAGCCAGGCAGCCCAGCCACAGTATCAGATCGTAATGGATATGCCGCAGGCCATGCAAAATATCCAGCACCTTGGTGAGTGTTAGGATGGAAGCGTTTGCTTGAGGAATCCCTGCCATCGTTTTCAGAGTGTGAGTTGTCCCAAAAGCTATAGGTTGTTGGTTACTATCAACGCTGCTGCGGACCTTTGTCAGCCTTGTTGATTGCAACGCAGAGCGTCTGGTGAGTTTGGCACTTTGGTTACAATCTACACACATGTTTTGTTGGCACAGGTTTTGTTCAATGCACAGGCTTTAATGCCTGCAGCATGCATTTGGTCATGCGTATTGCCACGGCTGGCGCACTCTTGCATGGCCCTGTGCCCGTCACCCACTTCACACCATGCATCGCTGCTGTAGGTCTTGCCACGGACCCCCTCGATCAATACGTGCCAGTACAGGCACTTCAAGCAATTCAAATGACTGGCATGGAAGCAAGCAGCAGCCAGGGTGGCGTTGCCCACGGGGTGGCCATGGCCCTGGATACCAGCCAACTAGCCCTTGTCAACGACCACCTGTACAGCATTCAATCTTCATCAGGCGCTGCACTTATGGTAAGCCCTGGTGGGCCAGGGACTTTTAATCTCCTGCTCTCGGGCGAAAGAGCGCAGGTAGAGAGAGCCCAGCTCATGGTTGCATCACTCCTGAGCCAAGACGCAGGCAACAACACCGGCGGCCTGTCCTAGGCCACAGCACAGCCCTCATATCCCTGCTTATGTTATGCAATACAATGTCAAGCGAGCAGGAAAGAATTCCCCTGCTCATCCCCATGCTATGCCTAGTGCCGCAAGTGTGTCTGCTGAGCCACACGGACCGCCCACGCTCGCTACTTACATCAGCCTCCAGCCTTGCATCCCTTGTTGCGGACGCCGCACAGACCAGCATGGCTTCCTTGCCCTTGTTTCACCCCTAAGCCCAAGCGCAGGCAATGCAGCTGAGCACGTCGAAGGGCAAGGATTCCTTGTTCCACACCTGAGTCCGGCTTGAATGCAAGCAATGCAGCTGAACCAGGCTTGAAGGGCCAGTCTTGGCATTCTAGGCATGGCTTATCGCCAGGGCTTGCGAGTGTGCTGTGCTACATCCAGCAGACCTTGTCTTGGTCAGGTGGAAGTGCGAGCACACGTGCATACATGTGACTGGCATTACGGAGCATCATAATCACACACTATCACTATCCAGGCACAATGCATCATAGGCTCAATCAATGGTACAATTCCTGGGCAGGTGTTCAACGTTCACACGGTTGGGCTTGCAGGAAGCGATTCGCATGAGCACACAAGGGCGAACTGAAGCATGCATGCACCTGCAAGATCGGTATGCTGTGAGCGCAGAGCAGGAGGGCAGTCAGGCAATACTGGAGACGTACGTATTGCATTCCATGGAGGGCCGACACTCATGTACATGCTTCTCAAAGGCACTGTTTATGGCAGCCGCCTGTGCTGGTCTTCAGCGACAGGTGTGAGCCTAGACAGGCCTTGCTGCCCAACAAGTGCATGCAATGGTCGTCTCAAGCGTTCGTACTGGCTGCCATTTCGCATCGGGTTTCTCACATGCACACCAGTGTGTGCTTGTGTCCTCTATTAGCAGCTCTGTCTGCCACTGCATATCTAAACTATTACATACAAGCGTGCAGGTTTGCCTGTGCTCATGCATTGCTATATGCACGGCTATATGCATGACTGGCATATCATTATGGCATACAGCTGACGCCGGGCCCGTGTTCTGTTGGGTTTGCTGCATACACTGTTACATTCTTATCCGGGCTGCTCGTCCCAGGCAGACTTGGCTTACTGATTGGGTCGACAATAACCATGCTCCTTTCTGTGTCCTACTAAAGAAACAAGTGCTGGCAGGCACGGCTGATGATTCGCTGCTGGGGCTTTGACTTCATTACACTGAAGGTTTTTTGATTTGTCACACTGCGGATGCATGAGTAGCTTCTCGTTTTCATTTGATACAATCGATGGCGGCTTCAAGCGATTATGCCATCGTGCATGAGATCATTCTAGCATTTGGCATCTTGGAGCTTCTTAGTATTCTGGAGCTCTACACGATTGACGACCCCTGTCCTCCCCATTACATGCGCATGGTGGATCTCAAAGGCCCAGCCGCGTGACTGCGTATCTGGCTAGCATCTGCCCCCTGATGGCATACCAGTAGCTAATCCTGTCCTTGCGCTGTGCACGTGCCATCAAAAGCAGGGAGTGATCAACCTTTGTGCACGGAGCTGGAATCGGGATGAGTGACCTTGCGTATCGCCCTGGGCTTCATTTGCATAGTACATAATCGGTACTGGGTAGACTATGAGATTGGGCTGTTACTTTTATGACCGTTTGGTGCATTGGGGGGTGACGAGTGCACGAGGCCTTGTGAACGCAGCAGAGCGCCATGCCTGCAGTGCTAATGCTGTACATTGCTAAGCGATTTCGAGACAGTTCGAGCTTGAACAGCAAAACTCGTGTTTCCCTACAGATCTGGGGTTTCTGGGGCAGAAGGTTACTGGGGCAGAAGGTTTCTTGGGTGGAAGGGGGGCTGTTTGGGTGCATGTGGGTAGTTGCTGAAGGATAGAGGAGGAAGTTGTTGCTTGTACAAGCGCAAGCAGAGGATTGGAAGAACGTACATTGTCTGCTGTCTATCATAAGGCACCTGAATATGTCTTTCATAAGGCACCTGACGATCAGGCGCGTCAGGCGGATTGTACAGCAGCACTTGTTCGTGTGCCTGTGTGTTTCACGCATTATCAAATCATCAGTCTTGATGACTGGATGGAATTTTCGAGCTCTGGGCATATGCTTGATTTGAAGCGTTGACTCGCCAGGTGCAATCAGATGGCATAATGCGCCACAGGTGGACAGTAGAGCGTAAAAACGCGCAGACCCACCCTGTCCAGACTCGCCACTTGCTGAAACGTTTGTGTCTTGCCCACGCCAAAACATTGCTGGCTTGAACTGCCAAGGGCTGGTGCCGCACTGACCTCCGTTAGCTCTGTTTGTGTTCTGCGTGTGGCCTGCCTCTCACCGGCGATGTTTCTTCAGTTGTGATGCACGTTCTTTGGACCTGCTGCAAGGCCCCCCTTTTCTGCCATCTTCTCCCTTGCAACGGACCATGGAGAGAAGGGTGTTTTCAGGCCGCAGCAGATCGATAAGAATGAGACCGGTGTTTTGCAGTGGGGTTGTCAGCAGGAACGTCCAGCAGCATTGTGTTTCCAGGAATGCAGTCTGGGGGTCTGCTCCAGGGTGTGTTGAGTCCAGTGGTGAACAGGATCTGTTGCCATTGTGCCCCCTTGAACCGCCTCTTTGGGTGATGTTGTGACACCCGCTTGCCTGCCTCGGCGTGGCGCAGCTGCCTTGTGGCGCTGCTTTCGTATCCTCCAGACCACGTTGATAGTTTGACAGCATTAGTTGACATCAGCTTCGCTGGGGTACGTGTGTTGTGGGGGTTCAAGGACAGGCTGTGGCCGTATGCTTATTCACGCCCATCGCTTGCCTTGATATATAATGTTTGCTGTGAAGTACAAGCGCAGAGTGTCTCAAGCGCTGGATGTGCGCCACTACTAGCCTTTTGAAATTTTCACCCTCTTCTTAGCTTTTTACATCTTTTTACTTTCTTTTGCAAAACACATGAACACATCAAAGCACGGACTCTTCCAATAAGCCATTCAAGAAACGACATTCCTTTTTGGCTTGATGAAGAAGTACTGCGCATCTCAATACGTGTTCCCATTCAGGGCATCTGTCACTGGCTCCAGGCAGCTCTTGTTGAGCATAGTGCAGGCCAACATTTAGTTGGTCGTTGTCAACCTTTTCCCTCGAATACCTCTTACCTTTCAACAATCTCTCACAAGAAAACACTGTTCGCAATGCAGAGGCAGGGATGCGTGTTGCAGGATTACATCAGCCGAGCAGATACGCATTGTGTTCCAGGACTCACACACATCAATTGCAGCACCTGGTTCTGCGTTGCAGTCAGGTGCTTTCTACGTCTTCAAGACGCCGTGTTCTGAGGGCCAGGGCTGTTGCAGCTGCCAAGCATAGTTTCGGATGTTGGGGCTTTGTGCAAGTCGGACACAGACTGAATATTAGTAGCTGGTGTGCCGTATGTGTTGCTTGCGCCTGTCACGTGTAAGCTTCAATACATGCATCACGAAGTGGCTCATCACTTTCACAAGAGGGGAGGGACTCCAGCTCGTCCAACCTACAAGTGAAGGGGATTGTGACACACCGCAATAGTAATGGTGGTGGTCACCCCAGATTACTGTGATTACTTCCAACGTGACGAGTCACACGCGAGCCTTACATTTTTGCCAGCAACTGGGCACCTGAGGGTCCCAGCCAAAGAGGTGCATAGAAACGTTAGTTTCACATGAGGGGAGGGATTCTAACCCGTCCAACCTACATATGAAAGGGATTGCATGATTGCACGAGTTTCCATGGATGCGTGAGTGGCACTCACCAACGCCCGTGACAACTCCAGCGAACAACGTCCTCCGGGGCGAAGAGGACGAACAGAGGGCGCTGGTATCGATATGTAGCCATAGGATTGACAGGTCACACGGTCATTATTCTCACTCTGACGTCATTCAGGGTTCAAACCAGCGACGCTAGCGGCGCTCTGGCACACCTTTGACCAGGTCGTTTGGATTGACCAAGCTAGTTGTGCCGCACATTGGCTGCATGAGGAATTCATACATCGCCATTGCCATAGCAACTACATTCGCCAGAGCTTGTACCACATGGCACAACAATGCAATCGGCTCCGGTAGAGAATGTGCTGCATGCAGATGGCGCCCATGACCCTGAGAAGGGCAAGTCCTCCACCCACCACTCCATGACAGTGTCATGATGACACCTGAATTTAGGCGATTCAGTGCAAGATGAAAACAGGCACAGTTAGGCAAACCCTGTACACACTCATTATATAGATTGAGGCAGGCTTGCATGACTCTTACCCATGTGGTGAGCCTTCTCCTAAATCAGGCTCCTAAAGATGCGTTGCTGACAATTTGAGCATCATATGCTTCCACACTGGTGTGCTTCGGCATTCACAAAGTTATCAGAGTATGCATGTGTCCCAATACGTCACACACACACCAAAGGCCGGAGACATCTTGCCACCTGCACGAGTCAACAGTGTCCTTATTCTTTGATGCATTTCTAGTGGCAATTTAAATCAAGTGTGTCTGCATCAAAACAAAGTGCAAAAGCTGAAAGGTATCCAACACAAATCTTTTCCTGTCCTTGTGTTCAACCGTCATGTGAGACAGCCATACATCACGACAGCTGCAGCGCATCCTGGATGATGGTGATAACATCTCTGCGTGGCACCCGCACCCCTGGCGGTGGGCTTGGCACATCCTTGTAGGCTTTGAGAGCCCATCACCAATACCCATCACCAACACTGGTTCCTAGCGATATTCCCAGATATTGTCCCTGAACCGGCAAACTTCTCTTTTTTTGGCCGAAGATGGATCAGATACAACCTCCCTCTCTCACTCTCCATCTTGTCCGTCTTAAAACCTGCTGGTCCTCTTTGCTGCTTACAAGGAGTCTGAGCACATGTCGTCTGAACTCTTTGGGCCACCCGCCTCCTTGGGGAGGTAGCCAAGCTCCACCCCCCGACTGAGACATTCATTGGGCACTAGACACATGCCGCCTAATGTAGGTCACACCCGAGAACCCATCTCCGAGTTAACTGCAAGCAGAACTTGTTGCCAGCAGGTTCGGACGATGCCCTCCGTAATGTGCCACGGCATGGTGTGGTGGTTGTACTGGTATGGCGATCCTATCTGTAACTGATCCTATCTGTAACTGTAGATTGTCCAGAGAATTCATGCCTGCAAAGTTTGATAGATAACCCTCTTGCCTGCGATCATTACCAGCAATTGTGCAGACTGCGCGCTCACTGTCCAAGGCCTCCTCTCCTTCTTGTGCGCCTGGCGGTCATGCAGAAGGTGGCATTTGAAATACCTTGGAGACCTGCTTTTTGGACCATGGGCTTCTGGAGGATGCGCTGAAGTGGGAATGACAATGCACTGATCGAAGGTGCGGGTAGCATGCTTGCCAAGCTAACTCCATTGCACACAGTCGCTCACGATTCCATCCGCCCTCGTTGCAATCGACGGCCACGTTAACACAGCGTGCAACTCTTCGTCTAGTCTAGACACGAAATGATACCGTGCAGGCACCATCCAAGGCATCAGCCTTGCCTGCACAACTTGGAATGAGGCCGGTTGCACTCATGACCAAGCGCGGTCAAGCATTGGCAGGTCCAGCACTGACAGCATACAGCCATTAGTAGTACGTGGTATTGTCTTGCTGCAGGCGTGAGGTGTCCAAGGCTACACACACTGGGGGTTGCTGGACTTCAGCATGGGTGCGTGCAGTGAGAGGCGCTCGCCAGAACATGATGGGATTTATACATGGAGTCAGGCCCATGCGCTGTGCATGCAGATTATGGCATGCACACGTTCGAGGAGCATGTCACTGACTTGGCGTAGTATACAGAGTCTCGTATCCAACCACACAGGCCCAGTTCAAATTTTTGGCAGTTCTTCCGGCACCATGCAATCTGTTCACCTGACTGCTGCCTTGGGTTCACTCCTTGTAGGGATTGAGATCATCCGACCAATCACGATCATCAAACTAGTCCTGGCAGCACAGCTCAGTGACATTGGTATCACTTTCAGGGAAACTCTATGAACACTAAACCCATGGCGCTAAAATGGACGGATGCATCACTTGAGGCGACGATATCTCCTGAGCGGCAAGCCACGCATCACTGCCAAAAAGTGTGGTATGGGGTTGACAACAGCTGGGCACAGTCATGTGGCAGTAACCAGAAGTATGCGGCTGTACTCTGGGAGTTATGTGGTGCTGAAAAATCCTCGACTGATTTGGATTGCAGATGACCAGGAAGGCACTCAAATGCTGCATCTTTCTGAGGCGGAGGGAGTGAAGCAGGAGGAGGGCTGCAGCAGCGAGGAAGAGCAGCCTGTGAGGTATACAGCACGTGAGTGTCAAGGGCCACATCAGCATTGCGAAAAGTGCCCTTGCATCAAAACATGTGGCTTGTTTGTGACAGCAGTTGTTAGAACGAGTCAACTAGATCTGTGACGCACGTTTTCCTTGCATGTCTCCAGCCAGACAGTGCTGGAAGCACAGTGCCTATTGTGGTTTGCCAAGCCAATCTCGCACCCGCTTCCTGGCTTGCAAAACAAAAGATGCGTGTGCTGTGGTGGTCGTTAGGTGCATCCATTAGCGCGTGTATTTTGTGCACTGCCAGACCGAGATAACCAGCATCTGTTGCCAGCACATGCATGGCTGATCAGCATGCCTACCCACTCAGCCTTCACCAGAATGTGCGCCCACCTCAACATTGGCGCATGATTGGCATAACGCTGTTGTGCAGTGACAGAAACACCGAGCCAGGCAAACAAGGACGACCTAGTGACGGAAGCGGTGGTAGCACCAGCACAACGCCGGGTCAGGCGGAAAGGTAGGTGTGCTCGATATATCATGGATGCCCCCATGGCCTCTCAGTGATCAGTGTCAGAAGCATGTGATTGCAGCTCATCTCGATCTTCAACGACAGCTACAATCAATATCATGCAGTTCTGTACTCAACACTGCGAACTCAACTCTCTGTTTGCATGGTGCTATGATCTGCTGGTAGGGTGGTTCCCCATGCCTCAGTATGGATTGTTAAGCATCATAGCATAGCACTCACCTGCAACTGAACCCTATCAGCAGTTGCTTGTTCCCGTTGCCATGCAAAGCTAGCATGGATGCGCTTTCAAGCATTGGAAGCCTTTCAAACCCTTCAGTGATAACTTGGGAGTTGTAAAGTGTACCATTTGCACACCTCGTGCTTGAATGTAACTAATGTATAAACAGCCTTACCGTGCAATCTGGCAAGGGCAAGATCTGAGTCCTCAGCAGCAGGCGTGCACAGCCTGCAGCACACCCCACCAGAGTGCGAAGAATGTCCTTGGACTGCTATGCTGTGCAACATGGTCTTCAACACAACTACCGGTTTGCATGTTGATTGTATGCAGTCAAACACAGAGGCAACTATGGGCCGGGCAATCATCAAACAGGGGTTGGTGCTAACGAAGAGCAGGGCAAAACTTTGCGGTACACCTTACGTGAGTACTTGACGAGACACATGGCGTCATGTAATCATACCACTACCCAACGCGACCCTAGCAGTTTGAAATAAGACTATGACACGTTGCTGGGTAATGGTCCACGAGGCCATCGTCTCCATCTTGCAAACGTTTGCCTTCGAGACTGTGGCGGCCTGTCAGGTTACTTGACACACTGCCTGGACGTCCAGGTCAGGAGTGGTTTCTAAGCAGCACCAGGTCTAGACGAAGCAAAGAGTCGATGCCAAGTCATACCTAACTAATACCTAACTGACTGTGAAGAGCGTGCTGCTGCAAGTCCGAGCAGTAAACCTGTCACGTGTCCACGTGCAGGCCCGAGAACAGCCACAGCTGATGCCAGACCAACCGGTACAGGACCCAGCAGTGCAGGACCCAGCGGCACAGGTTCAGGTGTGTGCTCACAATGAGCAGTAGGTGCAGGCAAAACTGGGTGGCAGGCTGGGTGGATGTTAAGACGGGTTATGCCACTGCATGCAACACTTCAATCACTATGCATGCCCATACGGCAGCTGTGACATGGGGCATGTGTACAATGCACCTGCGTATAAAACAGAACGAATGTTTGGAAAGCACAGCAAGCTAGCCACATGACAACAGCAAAGTTCCAGACAAGCCCCGTGTTCTTGCAACAAATCAGGCGTTGGAAGATGCACCTCATGCTGCAAGCTGATACCTTGCAGTCCAGACCTCGTCCGAGCCCCCTGCTTTCCCTGCGCAGATGCTGAGCCATGTCTTCAATCTCAACCTGCCACAAGCACATGTACGCCTCGCAAGGTGTGCTCGACTCAACATCGAGTAGGGATCTCCATTCAATTTGCTGGATGAGCTCAGAATCTGTATGTGATATCCAGTCTGTCGAGCATGTTATGCGAACACACTGCTCAGGTGCTGCGATGCTCCTCTGTGGTGCCATGCTGTATGGCCACGAGTTGTATGCCTTCCACTGGCCACACCGTGCCCTTCACACCACCAACAGGATTCAGCCCACAGTCCCACTCTCACTTATGCACCACCCTGCCGCAATGTGGAATTTGAAGCTCTTTCTAGGGCTTCAGGTCGCCTGCGTCCGGGTTGATACATTTAATGGGTAGCACGTGCGTTGGTGGATGTGTGCTTGCAGCCAGAAATCTTGCAAGGCGCTGCGGCGCGGGCCTGGCTTGAAGACAGGAACAACAGGGCCGTGGGGCAGGATGGTCGCCTCGTCTGGGCTTTTGGTGAAGGTAAGGCGCAATCCGAGACATGCCTTGTGCGTTTCAGTCAATGCACACTGTGGTCAATACATTAGCCCTGTCTGAGTACACGCACTATCACGGCAAACAAGGGCTGGTAAGTGTGCCATCAAATGTGCCTTGCTGCGCTCGTAAACACAAGCACAGGAGTGGCCAGGGTGTCTTGTACCACCACAGCAAATAGTGCCATGTCCCAGTAGTGGCAGTCACTATCAACTACCAACATGCACCAGCAGGCCTCAGTGGGGCACCCGGCACTGACCCAACACCGCCGTTACACACACAGAAACGGTGCAGGACTCAGTGCAACTGGGTGTCGCACAGGAATAGCCCCAGAACTGGCAAACATCTTTCTGAAAGCATGTGTTTGTTACAGCCATGATGGAAGGGTGGGTGGTAATGAGCGAGGGCAACTGCACCTGTGAAGGTGTTAGGCTTTGTACTTCAACCTTCTGGTTGCTTTCAGGAGTCAACGACACTGCCATCGCTGTCTGCCTCGCTAACTGCAGACTTTTGGGGTCGGCAATCGCACTACCACGTCACAAAATTCAAAGCCAGTAAAGAGATACAGGACAAGGTCATGGAGGTTGCGATGGGGGAGAAGGCTCTTGGGTCTGGGCTCCTGGGCGTTCTGGATGTTCACCTGGTGGACTTGGACTGCAAACATAGTAAGTCCAATCGATTGTTTTCACTATATTATCACATGAACCAGGTCACGTGTCCTCGTGATACTGAATTGCACAGCACTGACACACAGCTCAAACTCTAACGGATGATGCCACTTTACCACAACCTTCCAGCGTAAACTATTAACACTGTTCAACAGCGCAACAACAGCGCAACAACTGTAAGTCATTACATGTGATGTGTGCAACGAGCAGTCTGTAGAGAACCGGCAGTAGGAGAACGTGCCAGGTATCTGTGTAAGGTATTTGCGTTGCATCCGTCTTACATACAGCAGGCTACATACTGCAGGATGCATATTGCACAACGTGGTTCAGAAGAAGTGTCTGGAGCAAAAGAAGTGCATCGCATGGAACAATCGTTTGGGCACTTGGTCAAGTTTCCTCTGATGTTAGCATGCAAGCAACTAGCTGACGGCGGTCTGCTCAGCGCAATCATATAGCGCAACCGCATTTACAGTGCAAACTGGCTGTGTTTACGCATCTGCATTTGCGTGGAGCAGCTACAGCTTGAACGGTGATTGGGCAGCAGTCATGACTTGACGACTGCATGGTTTTCCAACTGATGTGGTGTGAAAACGTCGGTAAGGGTTGGATCTATGGCATGTGCGCACATGTGCATCACCTTCCTGTCGGCTGCCAGCAGGTCCGTTTCGTTGTCGTCCGTATGATCAACGTATCATATGATCGAAACAAACAACAAATGACTGACTGCACATCCATGTGACGCAGTGAATGACATACTCAAGGACATGGACGGCAGCACCGGAGAGAAGTTTCGAGCAAAGTGGCTGAGGCAGGTGCGTGCCTGCACCATCCGCATGGGTTTTGCATCACCATGTCTTGCACATTGAAAGGCTTGATGTCGCAAGCCTGGGAGAGTTGATTCAGGGCAGGCTGCTGCTGCACACCACTGGCTGCAAGGCTGTAGGAAGTCCAACAAGCAAATGCTTCCACTCTTTTCAGCGGCAGTGAGCCCTTAAAGTGCCTGACTTGACATGAAACCAACTGATGTTGGGCTGATCCCAGGGCAGACCAGTCGAGAATGACAGCAGCAACTGGCAGGACATCTATGTATCATGCGAGTGGACCGGCAAGCAATCTGCTGCTGTTCAACTTGCTGCAGCAATACAACTACTATGACATCACACGACCCACTGTGATTGTTGAACGCTCGTCCACCTCCATCCTCTGCCTCTACGTACTGGAGCATGACCTGGTGGTAGCGGCAATGAAGGGCCACAGACGTCTCCAAGTGGGTCCAGTCAATTGGACAATGCAATGAAGGGTAAAAACGCAGAGGAAGGGTTAGGCCACTAAACTGAGTTGAGTGTCATGTGGCCAGGGGCGCGACCCATGTGGGTAGGGCAGATGCATGGGCGCTGCATGGGCGCGAAGATTGGACCACAGGCAAAACCTGACTACATACGTTTTGGTTTGTGGCTTATAGACAGTCAAACTTGTAGATAGGTGGCGGCTGACAGAGCAGTTGAAAGCTCAGATGGCCAGCTGCTACCACAGCTGCTCAATTCCGATGTGGGCTCTTAGGTCGAACGCATACATACAGATACACATGCATATGCACACACACTAAACACTCCCACAATCCACCTACACGTGCGCTGCATTTCTGATTTGCATGTGTGTCCTTTGCGCTGTACTGCATTCATTCTTTTCGCTGTGTGCATGTCGGTGTACCAGCTCTGAGTATCATCTCTGCTGCAGGCGTGGATGGAGAAGCTCTTGATTCCAGGCTTGGTCCGAATGAAGGCAGGCAGGGACAACGGTGAGCAGAAAGACGTGAAAGGAGGAAGTCATCAAGGGTCAAGGAATGTACTGAGATGCAAGCATCAAGGGGACAGTGAAAGGACGACAGGAAGGCAGGAATGCAGACAAAAATGGCATGGAAGTCCGCCAGGACAAATTGCTATTCAGGTACCAGATCACTTTGGTACAGTATCATGCGAATTTGGTGGAACTTTGGACCTGGTCTCTGCTCTGCCTCCATTGCTTTCCGTGGCCTGTTAATAGTCTGCCTTGAAAATCAGTTGGGCTTTCAGTGGGTTACACGTGGCCTGTTGATAGTCTGCCTTCAAAATCAGTTGGGTCAGTTGTCGCATTGTTTTCTTGCCAGTTTCCATCGAATTTTCTGTGTGCTGTAGTAACACATGTGTCCGGAGGAGCGACAAGAAATTACGCCCAGGCGATCATTCTCTTAAACTTGTTTTGTTGCAGCACACAGCCCATTTTACAACTGGTGATGCCTGGGCTGAACTTGCAGGGCGGCTGTGGATCTACGGTTGGCGCTTCGATCAGCAGGCAAAATTCGGCAGGTACAGCAATTTCCGCAGTGGTCAGTGGGCCAGAGAGCAAAGGCCTCTCCTTGATGAGGCGACTGAGTTCACGGCCAAGAAGCTGACCGAGCTGGAGGCGTGGGCTGCACCTCAGGTGTGTAGCAAGATGTAATTCAACACCTTACAAAATGTGCACTCCTCACGAGTGGAGCTTGCTGGCAACTGATTGCACTCAGAATTCAGGGTGACGTTATACGCACATACGTCGAGCTTGCTTCCTTACAACCTGCTGCAGTCTTCAGCAAGTTACAAAAGGCGGAGTGCCTTCCGTAACAACATCCAATTTTGGGGCTGACATTGGAACCAGTGTGTTTGTGGTGTGTGTGTTGGGTCGTGTGATGGTTCCAGTCTTGTTCTGCGCGATTGGGCTGGGTTAGTGTCACCTGACACGGATCACTGTCCACCATGGTGTGTTGGTACACGGCAGATATATGAACGCACACAGTCTGGTCAGTCTGAATGCTTAGTTACATGGTGGGTCAACGGAACAGCAGACTCAGTCAGTCTCTGCTGTCAGTGATAACGCAATGAATTGACACTGGGTGCACAAACGCACATACGCACGATGCGCGTACATGGCTGTCTTCGGTTCAAACACAACCCATGAAATCAGCTCAAGGGAACGCCAGTTTCTTTCTGATAGCCTTCCACTTCCTGCAAGCACTCATGCTGTTTCTGTTGGCCTCCTTTTTTGTTGCTCCCCACGGATAGGGCTGCCTGGGGTGCTGCTTCTTCCAGGGACACTCATCATCGGTTTGTTCGCTTTTTGTTGGAAGCTGAGTCAGCAAGCTTCTCTTTCGTGGATTAGAAAGAAAGAAAGAAAGGGAACGCCGGTAGGCGTGTTTAAGGAGGTGGACACCCAAGCCCAGCCCC
>QAXH01000991.1:0-37661 GCA_004335635.1 Chloromonas sp. AAM2 | reverse complement strand
GTGTGCAAGCCCCTGCTGGTCATAGTAGAGTCCCTGCCGGACTGCACAGGTACAACTTGACGTGATTGAAAGGCGGATCTAAGCCTGTGACTTCGAGGCGCGTTAATCGAGAGGGACGAGAATCCTGAACTAGTTACAGGTTCTTGGACTCGCCAACAACGTGCAGTATGCTCGCACCTTCAGAAGATGTGCGGCTGGGATGTTGAAGCGATCCCAGCGGGCCGGTGCATCAGCTTGGCCGCCCTTGAACCGACCATAGGTGTCTGCGGCGGCCACCAGAAGACACTCCAGAATGCGAGGGCAGCCTCCAGAGAACTGTGCCAAGATGTTTAGCAGATCTTGTGCGTCTTGTCTTGGTTGTTGCCCAAGCCGCTCACACAGGTCACTCATGACACGCTTGCAGCCATCAATCGTCAAGAGGTTCAACGGCACGATGTCAGGAAGGCACTGCCCAGACCCTGCACAGTACACAGAACACACACATGTGGTCACGCCCTGCCCAATAGGTTGGTTCAGCTGACATGCCCACACATGATTTGAACGCAGCAGAGGTGTACAGTGCCTGTGCTGCAAACTGATGGCTTGATATACTGCCTGGCTGACAACACTGACTTACTGCTCAGGTTGCTTACGATGGTGCAGTCAAAATGGGTGCCAGCTACCATAAGCGTGAAGGGCTGCTCCATATGGCTCAATCTCTCCCCGTGGTCTGTCAGCATCTGCCTGAACCGCCGTGCCCCGCTGCCTGGCTGCTGCTGGTCCGCTTGAGTAGACTCAAAGACCGAGCTGGCCTCGTCGAGCACAATGATGAGTGCGCCGGAGTGCCTTGGGTCCTTCTACGCAACAGCAGCAGCATCACTAGATCGGCACCTGCAGCTTGGCAGATTATCGCCGGCCATGCGGTGTTGTGTAAAACAATCAAGCACAGAAGGAAAGGAAAGTTCCGTGTTAAGGTTTGCCACACTGACGTTCACATCCGGTGGCAAGTACGCTATACCTTGTTCTTCCATGCCGTGCGAGCCATTGCTTCCACTGCCGGGGGTGTCAGGTGCTCCAGCAGCAACCGAGCATAGGGCTGCGTCGCCACCCATCTGACGAAATCTCCGAAGGAGACAACTGGGTCGTTGCTGGCCTGGCTACGGCGTGGGATACGCTCGCCCAGTAGCATGTACAAAATGCGTAGGGCCAATGACGCCGCTACTGGGAGATTGAACTGCTGGTCCACAGCGAAGCCATTGTCGTCTTGAGCGAAGTCGTACCTGCAGCCAGACCGGCCAAGTTATTACATTGCACATGAGTCTTCTTCTGTCTCCCAGACCATTTGCATGCATGGTTAGCAACAGGTACATTAGCACCTTCTGCACATTGCCTTGACGTTCAGCTGTTTTCAATCATTGTCGGTGTCTAGTCTGATTGGGATGGCATTATGTCCGTAGACCCCATAGAGGCAGGCCTTTCGGAAGCTGTCATGACGGCCGGTTGCTAGCTGTGCTCTTGCATAGCGTTTACATGATTCGGTTCAAGTAGTGCTACCCTGGCGTCCCCACTCCGTGTTGGGCTGCGTCAAGAGTGGCCCAGTTGTTCACATACAAACAGCAGCCACACATGTAACCTCCAAGGCCGGGCCTCGCAAAGCATGTTTGCATGTGACAGAGGGTCCTCAGCCCAGCAGTCAAACACCTGTCACATCCAGCTGCCAAACCTCGTGCACAAGCGATTTCACACACCCTTTTCCCTTTCCAGTTATGCCAGACCCTTCACCTGCAGTCCCACAGGCTAGGGACAGCCATATGCAACATACCCAAGAGGTGCACGTGCTTACCTGTAAAGCATGTTGTGTTTACATGCAGTATGGAGGCTCGCAAAAAGAGGTGTCCCTTTCAACTCGTTCAGCATCGCCTCTACACGCGGGTCCAGCGTGCCAGGGGTTGCAAGAAAGGCTTTGGGAAGAAGGTGGGTTGCTGCTGTGGTCTTGCCACCTCCCGGTCCGGTAAGGAAAGCTGCAGGCAACAGGAATGCAGGCACAGCTTTGGAACCTGCTGCAGGCCTGCTGTGAAGAATTCCTGGTTCCGCTGTCGCCGGTAGAAGGCTGATGACGTCTTAATGCTAGCAACCGCTTGCATATGGTCGTAGCCAACGGCTTGTAGTGGTAGATGATTGCAAAGAATTTGTAGCGACGGGTATGCGTATGGTAATTGCTACCGTGTGCAGCAACTGGTGTGATCCTGATTGACTGAAGGATTTGCAGAAACGAAAAGAACGAAGAGTAGCAAGTGGGACACAGACGTATGACAAAGGCTCTGGCATCACCCTGCCATTGCCTCATCTCACCTAGGAAGAAAGGCAGGGTCTTTCTTGCGTCCTGCTTCCGCCCAGATAGACTCCATTTCATCACCTGTTGCCGCTCGTAGATGTCCTTAACACCTTTGAAAAAACCAGAGCAGGGCATCTGGTGGTAAAACAATCGCTCCCAACAAATGCAGTCCATTACCCACCCCCCATTCTGCCTCACTGCACCCTTTGATACATACGAATGATACGACATACTTGTTGCTGCTCATCTTGTGGTGGTGAAGATTCCGATATGTCAGTTGAACTTGGCTTGATCATACTAGCAGTGCAAAGGTGCCATTGACTCTTTAGTATCCCAACCTGGAACCTTGGGCCACCAGGACGTGGGCTGGTTCTGGATTGCAAAGCCAGCAGCTAGGGTCACTGCAGTTCGTGGACGGTTGCAGTCCATTACACACCGTGCAATATGGTGATGGTGGCTTGACCCCGATCCACGACGGACATCAAGTCCCCGAGGTACTCGATCATCTTGTTGGGGTCAATGCGCCCCGTGCGGGCAGGGACTTCTGAGGGCATGCCAGGCTGCAGGTAGTCTTGAAACCTGTCAACAAGAACCTTCAGCACATGTGGAGCCTTGGGGCTGTCCCCTGCAGCAACCACACAGTATGATGATGAATCGCCCAACATCATTTCTGAAATGCATTTGTTTCCTCCTGAATGCGCTTCAGCGCACAGCAGATCTCCAGCAAGGCACATGTGCACTGCATGCCATCATAGCCTGAATAGTGCTCGTTTGTGTACTGCATCACACGTCACGCTGTGCCCCGTCACCGCCCTATGCTGTACCACAACATCTGTCGCTGCTCATTGCCAGCCAGCAGCAGCTTACCCTTATCACACGCCACTGTTGCCCAGGCAACCTGTTGCTCAACAGGAAGGCTGTTCACCAACGACATGTCTCTCGCGAGCGCAGTGATAAAAGATTGATCAGACGCAAATCCTGCAGGCCGCTCCGCAGCCACGGGGCTGGACACGGAGGCGGGGCCTGTGCATGGCATGCAGCAAACAAATGCAAGTCCCTTTGTCCCTGACAGCCTGTAAATGCAGGCCTGCCACGCATAACTAGCTTGCAGCTCCGTGCGTGAGCTGTGCGCGCTCAAAGGGCGAATGTGTGCACATATCAGTGCCTCATGTGTACAGGATGAGCTGCTGCCGCTGTGCAGACGAAAACACCGAGATCCATGCCCACAGCAAATCTGGCGGCTGAAGTGTGGCGTGCACCACAGTCACCATCGCCAAGTGCAAGGCACGCACATGGAATGCCAGAACCAGCCTCATGCAATCATGCACAGGCAGCACTGTGCGAGCACGCAATGGATGGGCGCATGCGTGCTTTTGTCCAACATGAAGCAACACACAAGCAGCCATGCCACAAGATACAAAACTTATGCAAAACCAGCACGTGATGCTAGTGTGGCACACGTGCTGTGCAAACCCTGATCCTGTGCACCTCTGGACCCAGGGTCGAGGGTGCGTGTACAATTGGTATGCTCGCACGTGCGGAGTGCCACATGCTCACATGGCATGCACGTACCCACATGCAGCCCCGTGCGATGAGAGCGCACAACATATCAGTAGCCCGCATGCAACCCTTTCACTGCCGCTTGCGGTGCAACGTGTATGTGCTACACAAGTGGCAACAGGGTTAGCACGCCCTCGGTACATGTAACCCTTGACCGGACATTCCTGACATACACACGTACGCGCACACATATGATGCCCCATGGTATGGTAGCAGTCTGCTGCTCCTACTTCCCAAACGCATAACTGTACGGCACAAATTGCATCCCACATGCTGCCGCATGCTCATGCAGGCATGGCACTTCAACTCATGCCCTGTATGACAGTGCTGCTGAATGCCAAGTGCGAGGTCATGGGCCCTGACCCTGGCACACTGGTTGGCGAGCCCAAACACACATCACATCATCATATATGGCATCACACACCTGCCAGCTGTGCCTGCAGCTCCCGACGCATCTGGTCGCTACTAGCCCATAACATACCGGCACTCCATACGCAACCCTATCCCTGCCGCTTGCGGTGTGAAATGTATGTGCTACATGGGTGGCAGCAGGACCAGCAAACCTCTAGGTACATACAACCCTAGAACGGAAATCCCTGCCACACGCACGCGCACACAAATGACACCCCCACGTGTTACGTGCATGCCATGTTGTGCACCACGCATACATGGGATGCCGCTGGACCGCATCAACACATTCATTGGCCGAAGATTTGGTTGCAGGAGAAAGGAAGAATGTGAAAGCAATTCCAATGTGACCAATGCCGTGGGCAGCCATTCCGGCAGAGACACATATGATGTCGTAACGTGTAACGTCAGCGGCTGCGCTTCACATTGCCCCACGTATGCTGATCATGAGCATGTTGTGTATGCGCAGCGCAGCAGACGCCGATACGAATGAATTTCTGTGCACGTCCACGCGTGCATGCCTGTCATGGCTGCATTGGGCATGGCATGGCGGTACTGACGCAAGCAGAATGAACGCCCAACACAGGCATGCAACGATGTGCAATGCAGCCTGGCCTCATGCACAGGCCTCATGTACAGGCCTCACGCACAAATCCGCACAAATCCGCACACATGCGCAGGACTCGTGTGGGTGCACATGCCATTGCAGCTAGGCCTGTTTCTGTTGATGTCTGCTGCAATCTGGCTATTCACTGGTGCATGCAAACAAGGATACCAAGTGCATGGGGTTGCATAGTCTCAACTGCCTAGCCTTGTCAGTACCTGGGCAGGTGCATGTCCCTGGGCAGGTGCATGTCATGTGAGCATCGTGGCTGATATTGTCACAGGTGCGACGGAGGCGCCCAGCGCACGCACCTTTCTCCTTCAACAGCAGGAGCTTCTCCTCCTGTAGCAGTGTAAGCTGCTTGTTCAGCTCTGGCTTGTTCCTTTCAGGGTCGTTCACAGGCAGTGCCGTGGTGCTGACGATTTCTTGCTCCTTGAGACCGATCCTCCCCCGGACATCTGACAGCTGCTCCTCCAGCGTGGTCATTCCTGCAGTCACCACACGTGGAAGGGACCCAAGCATCACAACAGCGATTGTCCAAGCAGGAACAAGAGCATCAGGCATGGCAATTAAGCTGCGCGAGCTACAGCTACACATCCTGCCCTGAGGCCCCTGTGGACGCCCTTGCAGTCTGGAGGCGCACGCCCAGCTTAACGCCTACTCATGCCCTCACCTTCACAAGGCTGCAGCCGCTGAATTCGGCCAAGACCTGAGCAAAATTCGACTGCTTGTCCTCGCGATTAGGGAGGACACCAGGATGGTAAATCTGCAATAACGGCGTGGTGGTGATGGCATAGAGGTGGCGCCACAACCGTTTCAAATCGTTTTTCCTTACGTCGGCAAGGCTGCGACAGGGTACAGCATGGCCGTGAATTTGCCGCCGCCACCGCCACGGATGCGCTGTCATGCATGCATAACAGGCTGCTGCAGCAGACCTGGAACAACGGCAATGATTTCTGGTCGGCCATGCCAGGAAGAGCCCAGTCACTTAAACACGCTTGAACACGGTCATACTTGCAGAACAAGACTGGACGAGTGCGTCAGACTGCTTGGAGGCTGCCTATGGGGCTGTTTGTAATCCGATCAGATCATTACCGAAAGCTCAAAGACACCGGTCCAGTGGTATGGCTTGACAAAGCACAAGTCTGCTTGGCGCTCTGTTCGCAAGCGCTTGGTGCGTAGACGGCGGTAGGTCTGGCCTGTTGTTTACACAGCTGGTTTTGCTACACCTGCATGTTCATGTACATGTCTGCTAGCTGATGCAGACCCATCAATTGGGTAACACCATGTCTGCGTGGCACAGTGGACGCGGACGAGCAGCAGATTCCAGCTATAAATCAAACGGTGGTGAGTTGAACTATGTACACCCCGTTCGGTTGCACCCATCCGCACCAGTGATTTGCCACCCAGTTGCCATCACATCTTGCGCTTGGTACCCTAGCATGTGTCCCACTAGGCTGTCATCACTCATCAGTGTGCAAGCTTCAGCTTTGATGTGAAAAGATACACTAACGGTACGTCTCCTGCCCAGCGCCCGGTACACCAAACTGTACCAACTTAAATCAACGTGGTCGTATCGCGTTCAAGCAGCCATACTGTTTCAAGCAACCATACCTGCTTGGTGGATGCAGCTCAGGCAGCCGGCCGCAGCAGCGCGGTTGGCGCGCTGTGGGGCCCATCATGATCGTTAACTACTGCGGTTGTAGACCGCGCAACTTCATACACCACGATCGTGCTCTTAAGCCGCGGCTATCTTCCCATTTGGACCCAAAGCTGCAAACAACAAAGCAAGCCCGGCTTTGTATGGGTACAGAATGCCTTGAAAAACTTGTCAGTGTCGTTCGTGATGCCTGTGGTAATCTACGGCCCCGCGATGAGTTATGTGAGGTGACATGTATATGCAGATGCACGTAGTCAATCTGTACAGATCAACCAACATTTGTTTGGTTTGTGTTTATGCTTGGTTTGTGTTATGGTGTGTGTTTATGCACCACGCAGGCAGCAAGGGAGTATGCATATTGGTGGCAAACGCAAGCTGACCAGGGCACGGTCTGCAGCAAAGCATTATGACACGATGGTGCCGAGCTGAGTTGATGGCACACTGACGTTCCACACCATGCTGCCATAAGCAGAGCTAGTATGCTACTGCGGCAGGCGAGCATGACCAACATCCACAACTCACTTTTCGAAGGGAATGCCCGGTGGGACTGACTGGCCAAGGTGAGGGTCGTACGGCAGGTACTGTCGTGTATTGTAAGCTCTGTGTGCCTTTGGGGGCTGTAAACTTCATTCTTTCAGCCGTTTTCTGGCATAGCCTGGCACGGCTCATCTTACGCCTCCAGTGTAACGTTGCCCAAATATGCAAAAGTGGGTGCCAGACATTCAAAACGTTGGTACTCTGAGGCATAAAGAAAGTGTGAACCAACTGTAGGCACTGTGAACAGCCCTGCATGCTCGCCTAATGCATTTCGACTGTGAGTTTACCTTCACTTGGCGCACTGTTAGTCTTGCCAGCAAGGGTTGTTTTGCATGCTGATACTTGTAGTTGATTTGTTTTGTTTTGAAGTTTTTTTTTCCATTTTCTCATACGAAATTGTTTCTTTCTACAGACCGTGAGCTTCGCAGGTGTATGTATCTGTTGCAAATAGCTTCATGCTACAGTGTTATTTTTTTTGGTGAAACTCTAACGGACTCAGTTTGGATTAGTGTTGTAGAATGATCTTGTTGCTTTTGCCGTCCGCATACCTCTCTGTCCACTTGTTTTCCACTGAAAGTCGTCAATTGCTTTACCAAGCAAAACTGAAAGGATGAATCATCTACAACAAGTGGCTTGCACAGTTAATGGTGAATTTTGACGCTTTAAGTCGATGCAATTGTCGCGAGCAATGCATAAGGAAAAACTCTGGTAGCGACATTCATCGGGATACACGTAAGGTACCAGTTTATACGAAAACGTCAGAGATGGTATATGTGAATCATTTCGTGAAGTAGTACCTCACAGTTCACAAAACATCATCTGCGCAAGTGCTCATAATCACCAAAATTCACGGGTCACAGGCCCTCACTTATGTCAAGTTCAAATTGACGTCTATCTGTTCAAGTTTGATAAATTTGTTCTGATTTATCGCGTGGAGCAGGATACGCAGGTAGGGGCAGCTCATGCAGCCATGCAGCAGCCGGGCAAGGTCAAGGCTGACATGACCGACATGGAACATTCCAGGAGCAATGCAGAGTAATGTTTGTTTTTGCAGGGCGGTTATCTCCAGATATCTCGAGTATCAAGCAGTGGCTGTTTACATGAGGCAGTTAGTGGCGTGCCGATTTGTGCAAGAACCTAAGCCCTCCGCAGGTCCACCAGTTCAACACGTGCCCTCTCCTGTGCCTGTATCCAGCGTCCAGTACATAAGAGTGTGTTGCGCATCCTGCTTAAATGTCGCCAGGATACCACTGGTACAGCAGGGTGGTTCATTCTGGGACAAGGGGAGTGAGATATCTGACATGTGAGATGAGATAACCAGTGTGGGGAAAGTCTGCCAAGGTTCACCCTTCTAGCTTCAACTGGTTATATACACCTCTCTGGAGAGAGAGACGTACTACAGTGGCTCCATCCAAAGAACTCGGACAGCCACCATAGGCAGTGTGGCTGGCTGTGCACCCTGCAGTGTGTAAGACCGCTGTGGCACACCCCCGCAGGCAACCTGAGCCCCACTGCCCTGACCATCATGTCACGCTACAATCGTCTTCACATCTGAACCCTGTGTAAAAGCATGTGAGATAATAACGCTGCACATGATGAGATAACCAGCACATACAGCCAAAGCGGGTTTGATACCACTCCAGGGTTTGATGCCATGCCAAAATGGGAGCCTTCCTGACGCAAGTCCAAGGCACGAGTGCGCCCTAGTAATAGCCACCCTCGTTTGAGATTGCCTTGATCGGGAATGCCTTGCCAATAAAGTAAGGTGTCGCCTCGTTTGATTGATGTGAGCGTTGTCTCGCCTCGTTTAATTGATGTGGGCGTTGTAATAACGTTGTCCCAGATGCCGTGAACCGAGCAGGGGCCACCATGCAAACGCTGGATAAATGACACCAAAACACTCAGAAACTCCATAAACAGGCAAACTGTGTAGTAGTGCCCAGCAAGTCCCATGCATCACGGGGGCTTCGGTCACACAATCATTGTGGCCCTGGTGGAAACCATGGTGCCAGGGCCCATGCTTGGTAGCCAATTGAGACCATGAGCCGACGCAAGCACGTCACGTTGGGCTTGAGTCAGGATATTGAGGCCCCCACGGAAAACCAGCGAGTGGTGCAAGTGGTGGGCTCTCGCGGCGGCAACATCGTCGAGGTGCGCGAGCAGCAATAACACTGCACCGTGACGCGCAATACCTCCCGTCAATTCGAAGTGCTGGCGGTTTCTCCCGGCAGGTGTCATACCCGGATGGCCGCCAGACGTTATGCTTCTTACCAAGCAAGTTCAACAAGAAGCTGTGGGTCAAGAGAGGGGGCTATCTGCTGATTGAAGAAGGTCAATGCTCCGTAGTCGGCACCTCTCAAGACCCAGTCACATCGGATGCTGATGTGCCCTCTCCAAGCCAGCCAACCAGCACAAGTTCAGCACCGAGCGGCAAGGTCACATGCACAATCATAGCTGTGTTGTATGACGAGCACATACGCCAGCTGAAGAAGATGCCTGGCGCATGGTGCGTGTCTTGGCCCTGGTGTGGGTTAGGGTTAGGGTTAGGAAGACAGACCCGCTGGCTAGTCAGGAAGGCATAACATAATCCCCTAAATCAATGACGAGTATGTTATGACGGTGTGGTACAGCACTGTTTCCTTTATACAGGTTTTCCACTGTGATCAGTGTGTGGAACCTTAACTTGTCATAACGCATCCTACCGGCTGATGTGTCAAGACAATCATGCCACACAATGCTCACATCAAACAAAGCGACACAACGCTCTCGGCCTCTGTTTGCAAGCCCAGCTGGCCAGCACAATGCCTTGTATGCGCGATTGAGGGCGTTCAACATGTATTACACGGTCACCTTTCCTGCTGGGACATAGACATGTGTGTCAGTGACATTGCTGCACCCATACATTCCACTGCTGCGCCTACGCATTTCACTGGCACAACCTGTCCAATGTACGCTACTGGGACCACTGTCTCCACGAATGCCACTGGCACTGCTACCCTTCTCTCCCAAGGACACTGAGCCGCGCCCATGCATGTCCCTTCCCCTTCAAGGGACATGATAAAAGCACGTGTTGCACGTTGTGTGCGTGTTGTTGGCTGCAGGCCTGAAGAGTATGCAACAAGGCAATCCTCGGCACAAGGTGAGCGGATTCAGTTGCCTTCTTGCGGGGCACGGACCTGAGAAAGCAAAATTCGCAATAGGACATGAACGCATTTTAATGAGCCAAACAGGTCGCCCCGGGCAATGCGAGGAAACCTACCAATGGGCAGGCACTTCAAATCGGCAGCGGCTGCTGTGGGCAAGCAGCCACACATGCGTCATGACAGAGAGAGAGAGAGAGGCTTACAGCCATGGCCAAAGGTGAACATGCCGAGACATAAGCAGCAGCACACACTGGGCAGACCACCATAGCACTGGGCAAAAGCAGAGCACAGGCAGGAGCGGATACAAGCGCCCCTGTTGACCAGGTGGTGGCAACAACAGACAAATAGCAAATGCAAGACCCAGACTACTGAGGACCAGCTCACACAAGCTCTAATGGATGAACACTCAACAGCTCTCAAAAGAGGCAAAGAGTGCAGCACAATCTATTCTCTAGACAGGGAGGGGCGAGCGAAAGAGAGAGAGATGCTCAAAACCACGGTCACCATTAACCTCAGGAGCACGAAGCGCAACAGGGACCCAGCCACCATGTTCCCAGACCCCAGGCGAGTAACCAGAGGCCAGAGGCAGGCAGACAGACGGCACCAAAGCAGTAACACGCAGGGCGCAGGCAGACAGGGATGCGGACAACACTCCAAACGCAGGCCCAAGCCACAGGTCTCAGCAACACAACCAGGCCCCCTCCTTTCCTGGAGCACCCAACCCTCACGCAGTGCCGAAGCCCAGCCAGGGAGAATCAGCTGAAAATGGCGTCCGCTGATGGCCAGTCACACAAGGAAGAGAAAACCGGCTCTGCAGGTAAAACCACACAGCAAGGCAACACTCGCCCGAACAGGCGCACACAGCAGACGCGCCCAGCAAGGACGGCCCAAAAAACAGAGGAAAGCCGAAAACCTGGTGACCGACATGCATGTGCACCTGGAGTTTCCAAGTGGCCAGAGCACAAAACCCCTCAAAGCTGACCTCTGAACTTCACCGGTGCTCACGATGCTGTGCATTGGCATGGGCGAGCCACAGCGCGGCCCTTTCGCGGCAAGACCGCGTTGCCACTGGCACACCGTAGAACCACATTTCGCAGAAGTCCGCAGTGTGTAGGTAAATTGTATGAGGGGGGTGTAACTCAGTGGTAGAGTATCCGCCTGCAGAGCGGGTTGTCCCGAGTTCGAACCTCGGCGCCCCCTTATTATGTTTTGATGAACATTGTCGTCCATCACACCAGCTGTGCAGTGTGCTGTACATGAAGGCATGCTGCTGAGGCCAGTACATGATTTGACTGCACTTCCCGTCCTTTCGTGATCGTTCTGATGAACATTGTCGTCCATCACATCAGCTGTGCAGTGTGCTGTACATGAAGGCATGCTGCTGAGGCCAGTACATGATTTGACTGCACTTCTCGTCCTTTCGTGATCACATGGCATGTGCCCTGTACATGTCCTGATGTCCATTCACCTCCGGTCAGCCATGCTCTTCTGCTCCATTCTTTCCATTTGTCACCATCAGCTCTTTCCTCAGCTACTGTTCATTTCTCATTGTTGGGCGTGTTTGCCAAGCATTTCACTCTCACGTGCACATGCATGCACACGCACACCGATACGCGACACACGTACATGGATGCATTCTTCCTGCTCTGCTTCACAGATGGTCAAAGGGAGGACTCAGCTGCAGCTGAACCACACCTGGCTGGCAGTACAGAGGGCATGCCAGTCGAACCCTGCCCCTCCCACGCTGATGGTGGTGGCGAGGCGGGCCATGCAGGTGGTGAAAGCGGGTATGAAAGTGATTCAGACAGTGGGCTGCCGGCCCTGGAACGCAACACAAATAGAAAAATCATTTTGTACAATGATCCAGACGATTCTAGCGATGAGGACTAACTCAAGAGGAACCCATGTTCAAGAAGATGCAAGGGCTCAGTCGCTTGATGGAAGACTGCAAATGTGCGCATGTCATTTGCTGGGGTAGAGGAGAAGTCTTTCAAAAGCTTTCTTTGTCAGGTGTGTACAGGCAACATCGCAAGCCTGCAGTTCTTGGTGCAACAGGGCAATGGCAACGGAAGACTGCTTGCAATGAGTTTGATAACATCAATCTATGCCCGTGTGAACATGAGTGAGAGAGCTAGAGGCTAAGCAAGCACCAACCTCACGGTTGTGTGGCTGTGGTCAATGTGGTCAAGGCTCTGGGACTGTTCATCTTGAAGACTGTGTACCATTCCAGGTGTCTACTCAGGAACAGACAGGTGTGCTCCTTATTGAAAAACAACAAAACAGTGACACCCACAACCCGAAAAGACACAACACAGCACCCCCAAACCAGGTCCACTTCAAGTCACATCACACATAACCGAGTACACCGTAACCGAGTAAAAACTGTCCCAGAACCGACAAACTTCCATTGTTATGCTTCAATTACCTGCTGAGAAGAGTTGTATCACATATCATGTCTTGCATGAGAAGAATTCTACCAGAGCAAAGGACAGGTATTCTCATTCAGCCTGCACAGGAATGCCATGGAGCGCTTTGCAGACCACAACTCCAGTCAGCGCTTTGACGCTTAAGCATTGTGCAGGTGCCAATCATTTTATTGTGCCTACAAGGATGTGCCAGGGCCTGGAGCGTGTGTAATTTCGAGAGCTCAATTGAAGCAGTACCCTCATGCTTTACCTGGGCTTCCAGCTTCTTACTCTCATGAACGCTCACCAGGATAGGATAGCAAAGCAAGCCACCCGCTGCAATATTTCCAACATTTGAACGTTCACCAACGCACGGCAGCAAACTCAGCTATTGGCAGACCCCGTCTTATGGCGTTCAGGTGTATGCCAACCAGCTGACACGAGCTGTTTGATGCCGGTCAGATGTCCTTTGTACGGCTTTGCTATCTCACAAGCTCTGTAACTGTGCAATCCTGGGCTTGGTGCTCATTGGCAGGGTTGATGACTGCATCCTCCATGGCAGTGAACTGACAACCAGCCATTGTACAGAGCAGTTCATCATGCATTTGAGCTTTCCAGTGTAAAGTCCTGAACACTGGCAGTGCGGAATTTATTGTATGCCAGGTCAGACCAGCAGGACTGCTCATCCTCTAACCATGGCCAAGAAGGTGACAAGTCTGGGAGCATACAAAGCGCCGAGCTCCAGTCGCCAATGCAAGGACAGAACAGAGCACCTCAGCACAGGCTTGCCACCAAGGATGGTCAGGCAGTGCAGTCGCTAAACAAGAAAATGAGAGACAACGACTGACAGTTCTGCATAACCACGTTACATGAATGCCCAACATGTGCAGTGTCAGGGGTGTAGGTGGCGTGGCAGCGTTACTGTAACGGGCAGTTTTGAACGTGATCCATGATGTGATGGCGTATATGGGCAAGGCCGAACGCCGCCGTAAGCTAAACACGCTACACAATGTCACGCTACACTCTGATTGCGTTGATGCTGGGACTGTTGCTTGTGTCAGCACCCATTACCAGGGCCGAGGACGAGTACGAGGGAGACGAGGGGGATGATGAGGATGCTCCAGCAGCGGACGCCGGTGAACAGGACGTCGTGGTTATGACAACAAAGAACTTTGATGAATTGATCAAGAAGCACAAGTTTGTCCTGGTGAGCAGGGCTTACTGCTGTGACAAGATCTGCCACGTTGCATGATGCTGCCCGCTCATCTCATGCCTTTTGCTTTTGCCTGCAGGCTGAGTTCTACGGTAAGTGTCGCTTCCCGGTTAGTGTATAGTTTGCTCGCAACAGCAACAGGGCTTTCGCAAGTCTAGATCGGGAGAATGGACAGCAGATTTAGCCGGTCACCCTACTACTGACATTTCCTAATGCTCCGCTGTGCGCATGTCTTTACCTGCAGCACCTTGGTGCGGGCACTGCAAGGTGAGAGCAGCAAACTTTGTTGTGCTGTCCAGGCACATCGACTAGGTCGGTCAACAATTCCTTGTATCCCTGCCGATGCGCAGACCCTCGCTCCTCAATACGCCAAGGCAGCCACAGCACTGAAGGCACACGACGCCGATGTGATCTTGGGCAAGGTAGGGCAACCGGTCACCGGTCTTCTCGAACATTGTGTACATCATGCGCATCTTCTTTGCCACAGTCATTTGTTAGTGCCTGATCTAACACTGCTGCACTCAAGGGTTGACATCCGGGAGCAGATATTTTTTCAAAAAAAACCTTGTAGGTCGACGCCACGGTGGAGACCGAGCTGGGCACCAAGTTCGGCGTTCAGGGCTACCCTACTCTCAAGTGGTTTGTCGACGGCGAGCCCGTCGAGTACAATGGACCCCGCGAAGCGTGAGTGTGCCTTGCTGACTGCCAGCTGCATGGCACCATCAACACGCAACCATGCATGTACAAGGTTGCTCAAGAGCACTAGATAGACTTGAGTTTGCCGAGTTGGGTAGCATGACATGTCATCGGTATGAACGTAGCTTCCTACGTTTGCTGTGGGCTTGGTCTATGTTTGTTGCCCAAAGGGCATCAGCACTTTTCGGGCCTTCAGATGCGCAACTGATGGACGTACCTGCCCAGGCCCAAGCACGTCTGTTAACCTATTCCCTTCTCTCACCTGCAGTGATGGCATTGTCGCGTGGATTAAGAAGAAGACTGGCCCAGCCACTACACTCATCAATGATGTCGCCAAGTTGACTGAGAAGGAGGCTGACTCTGCTGTCATTGTGGTCGGCTACTTCAAGGACTTGAAGGTAAACACCAGAGCAGATACGCTCCATGGCATTGATGCGCTCCATGGCTCCATGGCATCGTTCATGACATGTTGGTCTTCAAGTGACAGGCAGGCAGGTTGCATCAACAGTCCTTAATGGCACAGGGCCACGCACACAGGCAGCTGCTTCCTGTCCTCTTCACCCGCAGGGTGCCGAGTATGACCTCTTTAGAAGCGTGGCCCAGAAGGTCGAGGATGGCTTCTTTGTGGAGACCACCAACAAGGATGTGGCAGCCAAGGCAGGGCTCACAAAGCCAGGGACCATCGGCATGATCAAGAACTTCAAGGGTAAGTGGAATTTGCACGCCACGCAGCTGAAGGAACAAAAGATGCCTGTGATCAAAAGGGCGTCACCTGCAATGGGTGTGCATAGCTGATGGGTTGATCAGCAAATACACACGCACAAGCAGCCTGGGGAATGCCTGGGGGATGCAGGATAGCACTGTGCTACCAAGAATGCCTGCCCGCTGTTTAGTTCTGAAATGCAATGATCGATTCTGGCAGGTGAGGAACGTGGTACCGTTGCCTTCTCTGGCAAGATTGAGGACTCAGAAGCGATCAAGACTTGGATCATTGGCGAGAAGATTCCCCTAACCATTGAGTTCAACCAGGAGAACAGTGAGAAGATCTTCAACTCAGGCATCAAGCAGCAGGTAAAGTGCACCAACAAGCACAGCTGATAGCGATCAACGTGTTCCTTTGTTGAACACAGTGTATCAAACGCATGGCATGGCCTCACAAGGTGCTTTCGCCCGTGCTGTGTCAGATCGCCCGGCATCTTCTAGCCAGGGTGCTGGAGGAGCAAGTCTTGGCCACATCCCCTTGGTCCTCCATGTCTGCCCAGTCAGTCATTACTTGGTTATCATTGAACCTTCCATGGAAGGCTTAATATCTGTCATGATGATTGCAGGTCATCTTGTGGGCCGCTGCATCTGACCTGGAGGCAGGAGCCAGGGTGATCGAGGCAGTCAAGGCCGTTTCCAAGCAGTTCAAGGGCAAGCTCGTCTTCGTCACCGTGGACAACACAGGCGCAAGCCACGAGCCAGTCACCAACTTTTTTGGGCTGAAGGAAGCCAAGTCCCCAGCGGTGGGTGTAGCATGTGCGACCACACTCGTACTGCGTATCGATCGACAGCATTTCACCAACTGGGCACTCCTTGCCATAGGATTGCATCAGCTCGGGCAGCAGTGTACAGAAAACGGGCTCTGGCGTACTGCACCTGGTGATTTATGGCAGGGGCCCCTCTCATTGACATGATTTTTCTGACATGCAGGTGGTTGGTTTCTGGATGGAGAAAAACCGCAAGTACAAGATGGCCGATGACTTGACCGAGGCAAACCTGAAGGCCTTTGCTCAGGGCGTTGTGGATGGCACCGCACATGTGAGTGAGGAACAGGGGCAGACTGCTTTTATGACAGAAAGTGGTGCTTGGCCATTGTGCTCAGAAGCTGAGTGCCAGCTGGAGCAGTACAAATGTGAGTTTACGTCATCAAAAGGTGCAAATGACAAAGCAACTTCATGCTTGTGGCACCTGGTTGATAAGAGCGTCAAATTCCACAGTATGCCAGTCAAAGCCATGCATGCGCTGCACCAATGGTGAGTACAATGCCCACCGCTTTTGTGTAGGTTGAGTACAAGAGCGCTCCAATCCCTGAGGAGCCTGAAGATGGTGGTGTGACGGTTGTGGTGGGCAAGACTGCGGACCAGATCGTGTTTGACGAGTCCAAGGATGTGTTGCTCGAGGTGTACGCCCCATGGTGCGGGCATTGCAAGCAGTTGGACCCAACATACAAGAAGCTGGCCAAGCGTTTCAAGAAGGTGAGGGTTGTCCGGGCAGATGAACGCAGTCGACCGTCCTTTTTGTATGTTTTACTTGGCTTGGTCAATGTGTTCTCCGCTTGCTTGTTGTCTGTGACTGCCAGCGTCCTTCACACGTGACTGGTATCGCTCTTGCATTTGTGCCAGGCCTTGCGGATCTATAGATTTACTACTGCGGCTCACTCGCACACTCATTTCTGATCCATGTATGACAGACAACGTAACAAACAAACACCACGGGTGTTATGTTACAGGTTGAGAGCGTGGTGATCGCCAAGATGGACGGCACCGAGAACGAGCACCCAGAGCTGGAGGTCAAGGGCTTCCCAACCATCTTCTTCAAGCCAGCAGGTGGCAAGGAGCTCATTCCATTCGACGGAGAGGACAGGTCCCTCAAGGTATGGGGGATGGCATGCGCGATTTGATCACCACGCATGACAAGGCACTCTTTGCTTGTACTTGAATTATTGGTCATTAGCCACAAGCAAGGTTGCGTGTGCATTCAGGGTGATTGGCACAGGACCATTCAGGTGTGTTCAACCTGTATCATACTTTTGCTGTACAGGGCTTCACCAAGTTCATCAAGGAACACGCCAAGGTGCCCTACACCCTCCCCAAGAAGGACGCTAAGGATGAGGATGGCGCAGAGCAGCCTACAGACAAGAAAGAGGCCAAGGATGAGCTCTGATCGTCTGCTGCATGCAAGCTTACCAACAACCCTTGACATCACATCCCAATTTTCTCATCTACCTCACTTAACCTCATGGCACCAGCTGAAGATGAACCTGTGGTGGAGACAGGCACGGCTAACAGCAGTTAACTGTTCCTCAACTCTTGTGCTTGCCGAGGTGTTTTTTTTATTGACGCCAGGCAGGTCGCAGCTGGACCAGTGGCTTGAATGCATGTTTTAACTGAACGGTTTACAATGCATGAGGAGTGGTAGAGGTTGCGTCCTGTAAACAGTCCGTTTTCTGGATACAGCTCTCTCTGGATATGTGGTCGGGAGCAAAATCTATTGACACAGTGCTTTCACACTGCAGAGGGTTCAAGGCGAACCACAAGCCTTTTTTCATGCAATCTTGATTGATCACAAGAGGGGAGGGATTCCAACCCGTCCAACTTCAGAGCACATTTCAGCTGAGACCAATGTACTGCAGCATGCAAGGCCTTCACAAACATTGCATTTCAGTATGCCCTGTGTGGGCCTGTTCACAAATTGCTGGCAAGCTGCAGTCAAGTCTGACTTTCAGCAAGCTCATGTCAGCTGGGTTCTGCATTCGGGTTGATGTTCAAAAACGGAACGCCTGCAAAAAAAGATGTTTGCCAGTTCTGATTTGCTATGTTTGCTGGTTATGTTGCTCCCAAGACTTGTATAACATCTAGTGCACACGCGCCTGGTTTGCGCTGACTGACAAGGAACATCAAAGTAGGAATAGGTGCTGAAAAGAAACCCCTCCCAGCTCTACTACTCGGCTGGTGCAACACACTGTTACATGTACATGTCTGTGCAACGTAACTCTGTCAAGGCCATAATTGACATGGCATTTCTGTCCTTGCTCAAGAGCAGGCCAATCTCTCAAGAGCATGCATGAGGGAAGCTGACATGGACATGCCGAGCCCTGTTGACAGCTCGACCTTATCACTGCGAAGCAGAAGGTGTCAGAGGCTTCATCACCAGAGCGTAGCCAAGCACAGTCTTGAAGCAAACTAGGCAGCACAGTTAAGCACAATCGCTCGTGGTTATAATGCCCTAGTCTAAGGTGGTGGAAAGCAATGCAGCACCGGCGCAAAGGTAGTGTCTGCAAGACAAATCAGCCAGTCAAGCACCCTGAGTAGCACCTTGCATCTATAGTCGGGGGCCCTATTTCTTGACCCTGCCTTGGACTGCCATGACGAAAGAACTTCCGCATCAAGTCGTCTGAGCCTCAGAGTGAGCCTTGACGGACACTCTGAGGCTCACGGACACGGTGGCTCGACCCACCCCGCCCATAGAACTAGACCACAGAACTGAACCTACCGCTCAGTGCGCCCATTCCACATTCCCAATGCTGTTCACTGTTGAGTGCACTACAGTAATGACAGAGTTGATACACGACAGGGACAGAACGCGACTGCTAGGCCGCTGCAAAGATCCATCACCACTCATGTCAAGAGTCAAGCTGATCAACACGAAGCATCACAAACAATCACCAGTCACACCTGGCAGTCAAGACACAGTAACCAAGTGCACACAGGTCCTTTGCAGGTGGGGTGAGCACGGTACTACCATGAGACACGGTATGTGGCCGAGGCATAACGCAGGCGCGGAGTTGCAGGCGTGGCTAAAGCCCTGCCTAACCTCCATTGCTGTAGGTGAACTACAAATTGCCAACAAAGAACCGGCACTGCTTTCATGCAGGGCAACAGCTGCTTTGGGAAGGGAGGGATCGAAGTCTGTCCAACGCACGAATTAGTCCACATACTGACGAGCAAACATTATTCACAACGGCACCGACCACACTAGGCTGCTTTGATAGTGGTGATGGCAAGTGCCGGAATCAGCCTGCTTGCCGTCGGTTGACACCGTCTGGCAAAGCTGGAGGGCGGCTGTCTCACTGGCCACTGCAGTCAACGCTGCTAGGGCATCAAACAAATGTTCCAGTGCTATCTGTGGACTGTGTGTCGAAGGTGCAGCAGTGAGCTCCCCGCAGAGCCCAGCCACCAACCACTGCCTGCCCCAGTTACATGAATCTGCAGCAACTGTTGGTCTTCCTCGCCTGCTTGTAAAACATCTGGCTGGCCAGGCTCAGGTCGTTTGACTTGTCCACCAAGGCGTCAAGCTTCTCCCCCCGGCGCAGGACCGAGTCAATGGTCTGATGGAGAACAATTTTGGTCTCATCTGCGACAGAGAGAGAAAGAGAGAGACGCAGGCTGATGTTGTTGTAGTTCAGAGCCAACTTGTGTGAGAAACCTTGAACTGTCAAAAACCTTGTGTGTGTGCAGCATGTGCGAGCACTGTAAAGCGAATGGACCATGTACGTACAAATGAGCAACGCAGTCTTCCGAGTTTCTACACAGGCTGATGTGTGATGTGGTTTCTCCAAGCCCAGAGACATCAAAACAATTTCCGTTTCCCGCCTTCAGTGATGTGTGTGGACACCATGTGCGCGTGCAATGAGAACATGCACAAGTACAATGGACGCATGCGATGCAATGAGAGCGCCATGCATGTCTTGTTCACAGCCATGAAACCATCAACAGTTAAGTCGCAGGCCAATTTCCACTTCTGCTGTACATGCCCCATCATCCAGTGTTTGCATGACGTGTCATCCCATGAGGCCTTGTAGGTGTGCATGCGTCCACACCATATCAAGCTGGCGTCATGTGCCCTCCTGTACTGCCTCCTACCGCATTGTGCGATAATTTGCGCACCAAGCCTGATTTAGTCGCAAGACCCCGATTTTCTGGACCTAGATTTGCAACCAAGACCCAGGATCAGTACAGTATGTGCGCCCTTCCATATCTGTAGTGCCTCTCAGGCGTGCATGTGACCCTCCACGTAGACCCCTGCAGGCCTGCACCCTCTCCATGTCCCTCTCCTACTTGATCGTGGCTCTCTGATCCACATCGCATGCAGGTGTCCGCTCACCTAAATCTTTCTGAATCTTAGTGAGCTTGTCCACTTGTGTAGCATCCTGCAGTACGAGCCATGCATAAGATGTGAGCCCATGCCATGCGCCATGCACCATGCAAGGCTTGTGTTCTGTTTAAGCCGGGGTCTGGCATGTTTAAGCCATGCGCTGGTGAGCAATGCAGAGCATGCTGTCAATCATCCAGCACAACAATTTTGCCTGTCTGAATCTTGTTTGATCGGTTCAGTTCATCTAACAAGAGACTTTATGCATTCTGGCCTGTCCCGGGTGGTGCTCGCAACATGGAGGCCGGAAGAACAAGCAATATATCCAGCCGGTATTCCTTCGTGCATAGGGGCCGTGCCAGTCTCCTCGGTAACATTTGTAATCTCAACAAACGTCAGCTTGAGCCAAGTGCTTTGTAGGTCAGTTTGTCTGTGCTGAACTCATAGCCTGAGCTGTAAGATGACGAAGGTGTCCCACACAGTTCGCCATGCAAACTGTGCTCAGCGTGTTTGGGTGACCGATCCAAGCCATCAGCCACAAGCCATGCAAGCCCACTGCATTCATGCTCGCTATGGCCGGGCTTGCTTGACTTGCTCAGTAGTCTATAAGCAAGCCTGTGTGACGCTGCATGCGTGTAGGTGTAGGCATCGTTGCTACTGACATGACAAGGTGTAGCTGGTGCTCGAGCTGTGTTCCCGCACTGACATGGATGTGCCTTCTCCTCGGCACGTGCATGCTTTGCTCTTGAGATGCAGGTTGACATGCTCTTTGCATGCATGCAGACCCACCTGGTACTTTACTAGGTTTGGCTCCAGCAATGCGTTGCCTAACTGGCTGTCTGCCTCAATTGACTGCCATGCGTCGCCTTGCTGCTGCAAGAACTCGTCCAGAACCTTGTGAATGACTGAGAAAGCCGCTGTGACTGGGTATTCCCCATCTGCCACAACGATGGCAGCAATGCCTGTCTCTGCCTTTACGTAGACATGGCAGTAATATTCGTCATTTTTTACAGTCTGTCGTTGCCCAGGCTGCGTGCGCTGCACGATGGTGCGCGCAATGAACATGATGCCTTCCCGGACCGCAGGCCTCTGCATGCAGCATGTGTCGATGCACAGTGTGGCTAGAAGAGTGTCCTGAATCAAACAGTAGATGTGACAGTACAGACGACATGCGCTGGGGAAGCTGCTCTGCGCTCCGACCTGAAGGAGCCCGGCGAACGCCACCGACCGGCCACCTCCTCAACTCAGTCACATACCTGAAAGTAGCCGAAGTTTGACACGTCAATTGCAGATCCCAGAACTATGGGCGCAGTTTCTGAGCCGTTCCATTTCAGGATGCAGATGCCTGTCAACTTCATTGCGGTAGACTCGGAGGGTTTTGTTAAAGTAGAGTTGCAGGCAGGGAGCCAGACGCTTGGAATGCACGCAGCGCGCAGACAGGCAGCAAAACCAAAGCGACGCTTGCGACTGAAAGTTCTGGAGGTGGTTGAGTTGTGGTTGGAAAAACAGCCACTAAACCTTTACATCAGCCTAGCCGGTCCCATGTGTAGTCTCATGCACTCTGCACTAATGAAGCACTAGTGGCCCTCGGCCTGCTTTACACCTGTTCCTAACGTTTTTGCGCTGGACTCGGACCTGTAACCAGAAGCCAATGGCTTCAGGCTGTCTGAACGTCCGGAGCTGCTTGGGCGACAGGTTAATCTGATGATTGTGGCAGCTGGGTCTTCATACCTGATCCAGCTGGTCATAATGGCTCTTTACATGATTATGTACACCAAACCAAAGCGGAGCTGTGCGACTTCATAGCTGCTTACAGTTGCAGTAAAGTGATCATAATAGTTCATAATAATAACAACCCCCAAGTTAGTATGATTCCCAAAGCCTCCAAGCGGCAATAACAGTCGAGTTCGACAGAACTGGCAAACTTTTTTTTTTTGGCCTTTGGCACATTTAGATGGTCTTAGTATCTCTGCTAACAGGGTGCTTTTGGAAGGTGCTCTGTGCCTATCAACAGTGCATGGTGTGCACTCCCTCCTTGTAATGTGACCAGTAAGCTTTTTTTAAAAGCACTGACACGCATCCAAAACATGCTGACCCAGGCCTGAACAGTGGCAGATTTGCATCCCTCCCCCACCAGCTGGCATGACCGCAGGTAGGCTCAGCTCGTTACAGCAGATGCATCGAAGCACAAGACACACCTCTGTGTCGACAAACAGGGAACAGCTCGTCCACATTACCACAGCCTACGAGTTCATTTGCACTGCTCATCAACAACAAAGGAACGCCCACAGAGCGGCATGTTATGCAAGTGGCCTTCAAATCAAGAACCGGTGTCCAAATCACTGGGTGCTTACAGCCACACAAGTCCTTCTTCCTCGACCAACAATCAAACGTTGACAGGCGGTGTGCCTTGGCGTGCAGCCTCACAGCAGCTACGATTTGCAGCCGACGCCTCAGCCGCACCAACTTACAGCAGTGTGCGCGCATCCAGCATGCAGCAGCTTAGTCAGCATCCAACCGCAAAAAGAAGTTTGCCAGTTCTGGGACAACTCCTGTGGGATGTTATCGAAATGCTGATCATGTGAGGTGACCCAGTGATGACTAGTCTTGTGCGAGTAAATCCAAGCTTGTGATGATCCACTCAGCGATGTGACGTCAGAGTAACAATGTGACGTCAGAGTGAGAATAACGACAGCGACTGTGGCTACATATCGACACCATTACTATCGCGGTGTGTCGCAATCCCCTTCACTTGTTGGTTGGACGGGTTGGAAACCCTCCCCTCATGTGATGAACATTATAAAAGGAAATTCAGAGGCTCCGCATTTCATAGAGACCGCACGAAGGTTAGCGAGTCCCTCCTCAAGACAATGAACGGAAAACGAACACAGTCCACTGTTTCTGACCCTGGATCTATGCCCGCCCAAGCGCCTGCTGATCAAGAGACGAGTTAATCATTTGCAGTGTGTGCATCGGGTACAACGGGGCGGACAATTGGGGTTTCCACCCTGGCAACAGCCTCCAAATAATCTTCAGTATACAAGTGGTCCATGCAGGATTGTCGAATCTCAACGCATCTCAAAGGGTCTTCAGCATTGCAGTATCAAAGCTCAGCCAAGCAATCCCAGATCAAATTGCGCAGCCTTTCATGTCAGCATCGTGTCCAAATGTCCTGCCTCCATCAGCAGCAAGATTCCTGCAAATCAGCACCATACCCTGTGCGTGCATGAGTGCCATGTCATGTGCCGCCATCACGTCCCATGAGCCCTGCTAGACTGGGCAAAAGCAGGCGCATTCACATAAACAGTGTACATGGAAGGTTCCTACAACTGCTGTCACCAGCACTTATTGATTGAATCATCATTATCACGTGCCGTGTCCCGTGCTGTGCCGTCTCATGCGTCTGTACTACTGGCGTACAACTGATGCAACCAGCACGTGTTAATCTGTGATCATCCTTTGCTGTGTCCTGTGGTGGCTGCCCAGATGTAAACAAGTGTGCATACACTTCACCCAAGTAATTGCCTGGGAGCAAGCCGTGTGAATGCCTTTCACAACGACCGCTACATGTGCCTTTCAGACATCCGACATACAGAACAAGATCGCGCTCTGACCACAGCCATTTGAAAACAAGCAAAGTTTGGAACAAACTACGTCCAAATCACTTGGAGGACTACGGGTAAACAAGCAAACAAACAAACCACGACCTGACCTGTGCGGCCCGATGTACCTGACTCAGTACAACACAGCTGAGCCTGAGGGCGGGATGCAACCACTGCCTCTGCAATCAAATCCTTCGTGCATTCATTTCATCGCTAGCCAGCCAGCTGATTTCACCTATTGCTACATTTGAAGAACAGCATACTCTGCCCTTGTGCCAATGATACGCAAAATTCAGGCCTTCAATTGAAGTGAGATAGTAATCATCTTCATGCAGTACAACCAACAACAACCGGTGACCAACAACTCAACAGCCTTTATCAATCTACCAATACTTGCAGCGACACACACTGATCAGCATACAATTGTTCTGTGCCCGGGTTATTGTCTGTATGGCTTCACAACTGATGCTCTTATAAAGCATAAGTTCAAGGATTACTAGTGAGCCTGTCGACACAACAGTCTCTAGCTTAGGCGTGGCTCGCTGCATGTGGCTCCCCAGCTGCGAGCTGTAAGCTTTGTCATGTACAATGATACAAGACCCAAGACTGACAATATTGGGACTATAGACGACTGTAGAAAGAACCCTTTTTTATGCATACTATTCACACGGCCTCGCACTGCCGCCTGCCTTACTGATTTGGTTTGTGATGGCCAAGAATACAACCAACACAGGTAATACTGCCTACATAATTCATGACCCAACGATTCCGGGCCAATGCTTTCCATGCTTATAGCAACCCCGATGCAACGGGGCTTGTGAAGGCATCCTCAGACCTTGCAGGTATGCCTAATGTTGATCCAAAACACAGATACTTTGCCAAGTCTGTGGCCACAGACGCAACAACAAAACCTTGAAGACCTTATGGAAGAGCTGAGCTGCGCTCTTAAAAAAAACTTTGCCAGTTCTGGGACCGCTCCTGGGGACCCGATGATTGGTATACTGTACTGGTCCCTGACTGCGTAGGTGCGATTTGCATTTGATGGTGCTGTGGTGACAGCACAAAGTTGCTGATAAGTTGCTGATTCGATAGAATGGCATGCATTCCCGGGCTTGTACATTCTTGTGCATACCTGTGCGCTTCATGCTCCCCGGCTGCTTGGCGTTGTAACCTTCCTCACCTCCAGCTGCACATGCTGGTGGTCAGCTGCAGCCATGGCGGCCTGCACGCGCTGCTCCCACCCCTCCTGCCACCAACCATGATGCGCTATGCGCACGCTCAGTGGGCGACATGCAAGCACGCACATGGCCAGTACATCTGCCTCTGTCACACTGTAGCCATCGCTGAAGTCAAACCCCAGGAAACGGACGCCAAGCGGCACGTTGGGTAGCATCAGCGACCAGATGTCAGATGCCAATGTGCACTGCTTGAGCTGAAGACGTTCAGTGCTAGCAAGGTGCTGGCCTATGGCGGATAGCAGCTCAGGAGTCACAGGCTTGGCGTGTGAGATAACCAGCGACGTGGGCTTGCTGCTGGCTAGGATGGGCAGGGTGGCTGCCAGACAAGCAGTTCCTGCACCGGTGCTGCTGTTATCAAGCGTAAAAGACGCGTACTTTGAGCCGGCTTGGCACCACTCCACTGCACACTTGGTAATGGCTGCAACCACATGCATCGTGGTGTTCATGTTAGCACTCGGGACCACGACATTTCCAGCCATATGCATGGTCTGCAGGCCACCCAATGGCAGGCGACCCAGCGCATCAACATGCACACACTCCATGGCCAAGTAATTCCAGCTGCAGTAACGGTGGTGGTAGCTGTGCTGTAGGTCGAAGCTGTGGCACTCCAGCCGCCTCAATAAGCGCAAACTGAACAGCATCTGCACGTCCTGGTCGCAGAGAATCATGTTAGGCACGTACAACTCCTTAAGACACGGAAAGCGTGCGGCAAGATTTGGGAGTTGCGACTGCTGGTTCGCCGTGAAGCTGAGCCGCGTCAGTTGCGTGCCAACGGCCATGCAGCAGTCGAGGAAGCTCGTCGACCCTTGCCCATCCACCACGACTGTAAGGCTAGTTAGCGCTGTCAGGCCGCCAAGCTGTTGCTGCCATGCCGCCAGCCCGGCCTGGTCCGTGGGCGCCAAAGGCAGCGTGATCTTCAGTTGCTTGACTTGTGCAAATACAGGTGTGAGCGGGAGTGACACACCGCTTAGCTGGCAGCGAAACAGCTCAACAGTCGTCAAGTTGGAGCAGTTAGCGAGCCATGAAGGCACTAGAGCGCCCAGGTACAGATCCTGCACGATTGTGACCAGCATATGTTCATACGGGTCAGGATTCAATCTGCTTCTGCCGTCTGTCAAGGCCACTGCAAGGCAACTGCACTGGACGGGGCTTGCTGGAAAGAAAATTCACAGACCAGTGTTGGGCAAATCCACACTTCCCACTCACCCCTAGGTATACGCTGGTGATGGCAGCCACCCTGGTTGCCTGAGACATGAGCGAGGTGCCTGATGAACGATCACTGGACGCTATTTCTGCCGGTAGTCCGCCACACCATAGGTGGACATTCGACGAGTACTTGCAGGTCAGCTGCAGCTGGGCTTGGGCTGCCGCGACCTGGCAGGCCTGGATGGGAAACGCAAACCTCAGACACACCGGCCGATGAAGAAGCACCAAATCTCGTGTGACCCTGCGAACACGCCGATGGGTTTTGGGTTGGTTATTGGAAGCAAATGACTGAGTGGCCTCGCTGATATCGAGGTTTTCAAGCTACACAATGCTTGTCGAAGTGCAGTGGTGGATCAGTAAACCTCACCTGCATGTTTGAAAGAAAGGATTGAGCGTAGGACTGCCAGCACTTCGTGCAGAATAGATTCTGGCAGTCTGGCAATCATGGCTCTGGCTGGATGCCCCTCACGTCATGGGCGAGCTGCTGCTTGCATAACAGCGGCCTCTGTGGCAATCGGCCTTGTCAGTTGGTTGACCTGGCAAGGAAACCGGACAACGTATGATGAATGCACTGACATCATGCGCTTGCAGTCGAATGGATTGATGAGAACAGGTCTACGCGTCATATTCGCCGGTCCGCCTGTTCGCAAATCCAGCAAATGCACGTGCGGACGGTTGGGCCCTGCCACGAGGGAGCCTCCTAGGGCGTTGATGACATATGATGCCCGTATCCACAAGCCTGCGACTTTGCCGCATATCCACCGTGACGGTCATAAACCGTTCAAACGTCTATCAGATATGCGGGATGTCGCTATGTTGGGCGCCCTTGTGCGATGAGCTCGTTCCTGCTTCCAGCTTTTGATAGGCCAGTCATTGTCGCAAGGTACATCCCAGGCATACACTTTGCGTCAATCATATGCCCAATGCGCAAGGTGGCGGGCTGCTGTCGCTGTCGAAGGCAATTTATGGCAAGTTGTGTCAGCAATGACAGCGGGTTTGCACCTGCAGCAGGGCTTAAAAAAATCGCTCGCAACATGTCTGACTGCGTCTGACTGGGTCCGTTCTGTAAAGTTCCTCAGTCTCGACCAGCATTCTTGTTGGTCGCTGCGCTAACTTTCAACCGGCTCAAGACGTGTATTCACACCGTCCCCACGCTGTCACGCGGCTTTCACTGATTTGTCTGCACAACCAGGCCTGCCTTGTCTCGCAGAGCTCACCTTGAACAGATGCAACCATTACATTAACTGCATGTGGGACCCCCTGTCGTGATTTATATAAGCCATGTTCAAAATTGAGTTATCTAAAAATTGGGATGGTTGCATGCATCCCAACCGCTAGTTATCGTTCCAAGTATTTGCAGAGCTGAGAACTCGGATTATTTTGAACCAACCGTCCACCCCAATGAACAAGTTTAGAACTCTGGTCACCAATTTGCTCGGATGCTTCACTGGCGGGTCTGCTTTGACCACTAGTAGTACAGGGGTGGCAGCTTACATTCATGGCCTTCAAATTGTTGCACTTAGGGGCGAATCAGACTGACAATCGCCGTCGTCCTAACTGCCAAATACCACCCGTGACGGGTCTTCCAAGCCCAAAATTTCTGCTAGGGTTCAGGTCGGGAATTCAGCACCCCAGGTCGGGCCTGGCAACTCGGGATTCACTCGGGATTTGCCTGTGTCAACTCGGGCTTGTGAAAAAAGAACTCTTTCAGCATGGGTGGGCAATCACCTGCACGTGTGCCCATGTCTGCCAAGATTTCTGCGGCCTGAGCACTGAAGTCCTGCTGCCAATTCCCAGTATCACGGGAGACCACCCGCATCATGTGCATCAAAGAATCAAGAGTTGTAATCTTGACCTTGCTGCGCAAGCGGCTCTTGACTGCTCAGTGAATGCTGAAGCTTTGGTCAACAACAGCAGGCTGGATTGGCCCATTAAACAATGAACTCAAAATGCCCCATCAAAACCTTGAATTCATTGAATGACACATGTCAAAGCACTGAACATACATGAGCATATGAGCTTGCTTGGATATATCACTGCTGCTGTCCATCATGACGCTGTAGAATGGGCTTTTTTAAATGCGTGCTAGTTGAGCCTACAAACCAGCCCAAAAGTAGCGTTATAGCGGCTACACTTGCGATCCTGTGCCTCAGGCAAAGCACCACACGCCTCTAGCAAGCCCACCATGGATGTAATGGAAGTGCCACATCGCTTATGCTCTTAGTAGCCACCAGCAGAAGGTTGCTCCAGAGGCCTGTCACAGTTGCACAGGCCATGCTACCTGCCCTGCCCATGCCTGACCTCAAGCCGGAAATCGATGGTAGACACAGACTGCACATGGAATCAGGATCATCAGGATGGCATCAGGAATCACATCCCGAGTTGGGGCTGTCAGAGGCCATTCTGAGCTCGGGATGAACTCGGGATTACACAAGGTCGCTCGGGCAATATCCCGAGCCCAGCAAGTTGGGATTCCTCTACCTTCTACACTACCTCATTAATCACGTTTACTCGTGTACTTGAGCATTCAATCAAGCAGCCACCCAGCACAGGGCCAAAGCGTTCGCAGCAACAAATCGTGAGAGAACGCATCAACTGGCACGTCAGCGTCAACTATCGGTCTAATTGAACATGTTCATCATATGACATCACACATTGCGTGACCGATCCTTTCTGGCCACCCATAGTGATCACGTTCTGCAAACACTGCACACCAGTCAGTCTGGTCAACACAGACCACAACCACTATCGGCGGCTCACACCACACGCATGTATTGACGGCCAGCCCATGCCATGGCTTGCCGCACACGCTCATTCCAGCCGTGCTCCCAGTGCTCAGTGCCCCAAACCACCAGTTGATGAAGCGGCAGGCGTGCACACCCATCACAGTGATGTCTGCTTCATTCAACCCATGCGAGTCAACCGACAGCGTTTGCACTGTGGAGGGTAGGCTGGCCAGCAGCCGAGGAAGAGTGCCTGGGCCCCACATGCATTTCTTGAACCTGACGTATGAAACAGATGTGCTTGCCAAGTGGTGCTGCAGGGCAGCTAGTAGCTCGACAGTCACTGGCTTGACATACGACAGGTACAAGCCGCCTGTCAAAGAGTTTGTGGTAGCGATTGGCAGACAGGCAAGGAGGCTGGCATCCCGGCCTGTGTCTTGGGTGAGCTCCACGTGGTTGGATGCCCACATGATGCTTGGGATCTGCTGGAATGCTGCTGCCACACGGTGGTTGGTGAGCAGGTTGCGGCTGGGGATGACTGAGCATGGTGTGTTGTCGATGTCGTGTGTGGTTTGCCAGGCTTGCAGCTTGTCCAGTGGCAAGCGGTCAAGACTCTCAACGTCCAGTGTTGCCAGGGCAAGGTGGGTCGGTTTGCAGGGGTGTTGATAGTAGTTGCGTCGCAGGCACAGCTTCTCGCACGTGAGATGGGTCAGGTGCGGCATGCTCATCAGCACCTCCATAAGCTCCTCAGCTCCTTTGCATGGCGGATGTGCAGCTCAGTGCAAAACAGAAACCAGGCTGTGAGCAAGTGTGCATCGGTTGCAAGGAGCTTGTAGCACGTATCAGCAGGTTCGTGCAGCAGGCATGCAAGAGTCAAGGTGGCTGCATTGGCCCCGGAAGACCAACTTCGGCAAGAAGCTGGTGCATACGTACATGCATACATACAACTGGTACAGACAGCAGCTGGCAGCAGGGATTGATTCGTCGGGCAGCTTCGACCTTCGATGTCATGCCATCCAGACACGTTTTGATGTCATCGCCAAGCCTCAGTTTCATTTAATTGTCGTGCCATTGTCGTGCGTCATTCGTGAGCCGTAAAGTGTCAGCAGACAGTCATGACTGAAATCATCTCACTGTTGTGCAATGGTGCACTTGATCAAAGAATTAGTCGCCATACTTGTACATGTGTTTGTCTGTCCACCTGACATCTGTCACCGTCTGCTGATGCCAGATTTGAATGGTGCCAGCCACGACAAGCACGTCCGCTGGCGGACTGCGCCTGACTGCATGTGCGCCCTCCAAATGAATGCGCTCACCTCAAGCGTGAAAACCTTCACGGCCTTGAGCTCAGGTTCCCCATCGGCAAAGATGCGAGCCAACTGTTCCATGGCCTTGGCAGCAACAGCGACAGGAGAAGCGGACAGGTTGATGTTAGCAGCGCGACGTTTAAAAAGCCAGCTGCAGCGTTGGAGGCATAGGTACGGTTGTGGGGCGTTTTGTGTGCAGGCCAACATGAATAAGCGCCTGGGCTGGCGAGCTTAAGGTGATGCAGACACGCAGGCACCGTTCCGCCAGCACCTGGTCCCTCAGAACGCTGCAACTCATGAAAATCGCCAGCAGGTCGGCGGGCGCGAGGTGTTTCAGGATCCCATCTCAAGGTTGGTGGCAGGTCGAGCAAGGAAGTTGTTGGCTGCCTTTTATGATGGACACGCTTCTGATGCCAGCTGGCTCCCACGAAGCTAAGTACCTTGCTAGGGTGTGTCAGCAAGGTGATCAAGGCGAAGCCTTCGCCATCTGGGTAGGGTGTGTCGTCTGGATTCCACGCGCTGTCAAAGTAGGCCTCATCTGATGACATGCAAGCACCCATTTTAGATTTCTAGCGTGCCACAGCAGCGAGGCTGAAGGGCAATTGCTCAGCACACGATGCACCCGATTTGCATGCAATCTGTGAATGCAAGTTGGCTCACACAACAATGACATGTCTGGTGTCTGGCGCGATGTGTCTTGCCGTCATCAGGACCTTAGTTTCTGCTGTTCTGCCCTATCGTCTACTGAGAATGTGGGTAGCAGTCCTTCTGCCCCTTGTGTTGTGCGCATGTGATTCATTAGCGTCGCCATCGCTTGTAGACTCGATCCTAGGCGATTCACTGAATGCGAATGACTGGCTGGTTAATTTGCGAAGAGAACTCCATGCCATGCCCGAGCTGGGCAGTGCGGAGTTCAAGACATCGGCGATGGTGAAGAAAGTACTTGATGAGCTTCAAATACCCTACCAGTAAGTAGACCCCCTCGTCTGCATGCCTATCAGCTTCACCACGATCCGTTGAGAAAATATCAGCATAGCCCTGATGTTCCAGAGAACAAAAGTTTGGACCAGTGCATGCCATGGCCACCTGCATCCACACGCGGCCATACACATGCACCACACCTTGTTGGGCTTGCACTTGGGCTCTGCAGGGTATCTGTCTTGCTTGCACATGATTTGACGGGCTTCAAATGCAACACATTCGAAAGCCACTCCTGCAGTGGAAGATCGCATGCACCAGCTTTCCCCGAACCAGTTGCCTGTCTAGCACACGACACACCACTTGCAATGCATACCACTCACAAACACAAACTTGCCGCACAGGGATGGCTACTTTGGCACCGGCATCATGGCGACCATTAGCAGTGGGGTTCCCGGGCCGGTGGTGGCGCTGAGAGCAGACATTGACGCGCTGCCTGTGCAGGTGCGAGGGGCCACATGTGTGTCTGTTAGGCCACGTGGTATGTTAGGCCACGTGGTTTGTTAAGTGTCCACCAAGTGGGTGGGGCTTGTTTGCGTGGACCCTGTAGGGACTGCATGTCTCATACTGATGTGCTAAGTGTTGTGTGTTGGATGTGCATGTTTATTTGAGGGCTGACACAAGAGCAGGCCCAAGAGTTTAGCCGTGCGAACACAGCGAACAACTAGCTCTGCATTGATGTGTGATCACCACATGTTTGTGCATGTGCATTCCTTCCTGCGAGCTGTCAAGGGCAGAGAACCCAGTATAAAACTCTGGCTTCACAGGAGCCGGAGGGCCTACCCTTTGCCAGCACCCACCCAGGCGCCATGCACGCATGTGGGCATGACGGCCACACCTCAATGCTGCTGGGGGCAGCCCGGCTGTTGAAAGCGATTGAAAAGCAGTTGCCGCCCGGAAGTGTGAGGCTGCTGTTCCAACCCAACGAGGAGTTTGGAGCGGGAGGGGAACACCTAGTGGAAGAGGGTGAGTGTGACAGTGTGACAGTGAGAGATGAAGAGTGTATGTGAGTCAGGGAGTGTGCGGGAGCCCCAAGCGAATGCACACGCTGGATGAGCACATGAAGCGAATGCTCGTCCGGTCCGGGCTTTGGCGTGAGGGAGAGGGACTGTTATAGGCAGTACCCCTACCACCGTGTCGCCTTGCAAGATTTCATGCTCAATGGAGAAAGGCAAGCATGAGTGCCTGAAAGCATGTGATCAAGAAACGGCCGTGCATGCCACTTATTGTCTATCATTCACCTTACTCGCCTCAAAGTACTCACGCGCCGCAAGCCACACTTTGTCTGATGGGTGTGTATGCCATGTGGGTGTATACCAGCCATTCTCAACATGGCTATCCTGTGCTATCCCTTCCCTGCCTGTAGGTGCATTGGATGGCGTGTCGGCCGTTTTTGGCATGCACGTGGCCCCCTGGATCCCTTCTGGCCAGCTGGGCGTGAGACCGGGCACCATCATGGCAGGGGCCCTGTCCTTCCTGGTGACCATCACAGGTCAGTGGCGTGTAGCAATGCTGGTGTGACACCGTGTGGCATGCTGCGGTATGGTGTGGCGTGTCATGACATGCTATTACAAGGTGTGACGTGGTGGGATGTGGTGCAGCACGTGTATGGTGATAGAGACCCTATGCCACATGCCGTGCTTGGACGGTCATAGAGGAGTGAGGCGTGGGTGTGTCATTCACACATTGTCCCTGCACGTGATGTGTGGTGTCGCCTGCCATGTTTGGCATCGGCCCGGCACCAAGCATGCATGTGCGTCAATAGTCCCTGCATGCGGTATGTGATGTCACACTGCATGGTTTGTGGCCATGCATTTGCGTTGATGTGTGCTGTTCTGTTATGCAGGGCGGGGTGGGCATGCGGCCATGCCGCACTTGAACGTGGACCCAATCGTGACTGCAGCAGCGGTCATGTCAGGCATGCAGGTGTGTGTGCATGATCGATTGAGTGCATGCTTGAGAATGATTGCGTGCATGGGTGGCGAAGAGGTATGTGGTTGGGCGGCAGGGGCATTTGCATGCAATGTGGGTCAAGGGCATCGTGGAAGGACCCGGGGGAGGCAGTGCTTCTCCGTTTTTGGGCGGAGAGGCAGAGGGCTGCATGCAATTACAAAAAGTAGGTACATGCAACTTCAACGTCAGCAATCTGCCACAAAGACAACTACATGCTTAAGTAACTACAGCTTCCATGTCTTTCCATGGCCGCACACATCCCATGCGAAGTAGCAGACGTTCAGCTTTGGTTTCATAGCCTCACGTGACATTGACACACCTTGCCCCCTTGCCTCCATGTGCACTGTTGGCAGACCCTCATCTCCCGTGAGACCTCCCCCCTGGGCAGTGCAGTGCTGAGCATCACTCTGCTGCGCGCCGGTCACGCATACAACGTTATCCCGGACACAGCGGAGCTTGGAGGAACGATCAGGTGGTGAAAACAGCTGCAGGCGGGATTTGTTGAGAGCTTCAGGACACTGTGCTTTCCATCGCGACATTGGGATGGGGTACACAGGGGGCTCGAGCCTTAGAGCGACCAGCTGCAGTTTCCTTGTGGGTTGGGTTCGATGCCTTTGTGTTGTGGGGAATAACGGCGTGGGGCTTGCACAATATCAGGGCGCTGTTGTTGGCTTACCATATGCAGTGCTTACAACATCAATAAGTTGCGCTGTGCTACCCATCTCAACAGCTCGACGTGTTCCTGCTACTCAATGCAAACTCGATAGTGTATTCAAAAATGTCTATGAATGTGCGCACAGGGCCCTGTCACATGAGTCGATAGTTTCCCTGCAGCAGCGGCTTGAGTCGCTGGCCAGCGGGGTGGCGGGCGGATTCGGATGCAATGCCTCTGTGGACTGGAGGCTGGGGGAGCAACCGGTAAGGGCAAAGACGGGGGGTAGGTGGAATGGGAGGGGGCAGGCACAGCCGGTAGGGAAGAGGAGAAAAGAGAGGGAAGGGGAGGCTGGGGGACCAATCGGTGACCTTTTGAATGGCAGAAGGGAAGGGCTGGACAAGCAATCGGTAGGCTGTGGCGCCCTGATCCTAGTCATACCCTCATCCCTGATTCCGACCCGTCCCATCCTCCATCGTTCGTGCTTTCTCTGACTATGAGCCGGGCCCTGCCCGTCACCTTGCTCTGCAGTACTACCCCCCGCTGGTGAATGACGTGTCTGCCATGCGGTTTGCACGGGGCGTGGCGGAACGGTGGGTCAGGGAAACTGGAGCCAAGTGTGCATCTGTGTCTTTCATAGAGTTGAGCGTGCCACACCTCAGCGTTGTAAGAGACTCCTGTTTCTGCCTGAGATGGAACAGTCACAAGTCAACTTGATTGCCTGAAAAAAAATGTTAGTCCAGGACTATGGGGGGCTCGGGCTCGCGACACAGGCATAAAACCACGGTATAGCTCATTCCCAGCCATCCAAATCCTTGCTACTTTGTTTTTTTGTGGCTGTTCACTGTTACTGTTTTCGTGTCCCTGTGGTATCGCAGCGTACTGGGCGACGATAAGGTAGTGGAGGTGGAGCCAATCATGGCAGGTGCGGGGCAGGAAGACTAGAGGTCAATAACCCTACTCTTCACAGTAGGTAGAAGAGGGGAGCAGATAGACGCAGAGGGGGTTGGAGGTTCGTTGGTTCTTGACTCGTGGGAGGAAGCCGAGGGGTGAGACGGCTAGAGTCAAAGATGGGGGTAAGATAGACGGCATCAGATGGAGGCAGAGGCTGCCAATGCTCTGACTCTTGACACTCCTGTGTAAGGGCCCTGTTTGCAACAAGCAGTGCGCCAGGGGTGGCGCTAGGCACCAGTCAGCAGGTGCACGCAGCCGGGCGCACGCAGCCAGGCGCACGCAGTCAACTGGTTTACGCTTCAGATCTCAAACTACAGGTCCTATTCCTTTTGCAAGCAGGTCACATACCCAATCCTCGGCTCTCACAGCACGTTGCTTGCAGAAGAGATCACTCTTGAATGAACACGTAACCGAACCCACTGCTCCCTCTAACCTGGTGGCCCGCAGGCGAAGACTTTTCCTTCTACTGCCGCAAGGCGCCCTGCAACTTCGCCTTCCTGGGCATCCGCAATGAAACACTGGGCAGTGTGCATGCGCTGCACAACCCAAAGTATGTCAGCACTGACCATGCCGCACTCTTCAGACGTGGTTTGAGTGTACATGCTCTGTTTTTAATGATTGCTGCATGCTTATACAATGCACACATTGACAGCCTGTTCGCTGACATGTCAAACGGGTGATGCTCTGGTCGCGCGCCAGTAACGGGCCAGGCCGCACTTTGGACCACATCACACAACTGGACACAAACTTGTCACCCTTTTACCCTGCATGCAGGTTCCTTCTTGACGAGGGTGTGCTTCACCGGGGCGCTGCCCTGCATGCTGCATGGGCCATAGAGCACCTGGCCACTGCACACGCACAGGCACAGCGGGAGGCGATGCATGAAGAACTGTGAAGGGAGGCGTAGTACGAATATTTACAAGAGAATAGCGGGCTGTAGAGTATAGCAACAAAAGCAGGCAAAGCGTAGCTTGCCTCTCAGCCAATGCGGAGTTGACATGCTGGCCGAGCCTGTCCAAGCAAGAGCATACGCGTAACCTGTCATGCACCTGTCTTCATCATCAACATGGCTTTTTGCACACTGCGGTTTTGCTGCAGCAGCAGCCTTCATCACCCGGAAAGCAAGGCATCGTCATTGCATGCTGTGGTTTCTCGCTCGCTGTGGTTCCGCGTTCACAGCTTGCGGCGCTACAAAAACAGTCCAGGCGCTCAGCAGCCGCCTACATGACCCCCTGAGCATCATGCCCTGAAGGACCTTATCGGTGGATCTTGCCATGCATCCCAGACCGTCACGTTTCCATGCATGCCAGCTGGTCGCGACTCATGGTGTGGAGTGATGCTTGCTGACGACGCACAGGCAACTGGGATCGCTTTCCAAGCTAGTGGCTGTGCTGTCCTCAGAGCAGATTGACAATATGCGTGTACCTGGCAAGTGGTGGAAAATTACCAGACCTTTTACAGTGTTGCAGCTGGTGTAGTTGCCGTGACTAGCAACTGATATTCACCTGCTCCTTTTGCGTTGCTCAACCTGGTCTGAAACACAACTGTCTTCATTCACCAACGGATGCATGGTCTAGAAACCCCACTTAAGCTGGTAATCAAGTGTTTGCTCTGGGAGTAGTAGGAGCGCATACAGCAGTGCGTAGTAGAGCACATAACAGCAATGCAGGCAATACTGAGAGTCTCTCATGGAGGCCGGGTCAGGTCAGCCAGTTTTGTCTGTATCATCCACATTCTGAATATGCCGACATGGCCTGAGTTGGGCAGTTGACTGGGTGTGATGGCGATTGGCAGGCAGGCAAGGAGTCTGGCACCCCAGCCTGCATCTTGGGTGAGCTCCACGTGGATGCATGCCCATATGATGCTTGGGATCCGCTGGAATGCTGCTGCCACACGGTTCGACTATGTTACTCCTTGGTCTGCCTGAGGGACTGTCATTTCCTGAGGTGTCGGTTACGCGTGGATAGCGTAATGGAATTTGGTCGGATAAAGGGACAGGCGCCCTAGAACACACATGTGTTGATGTAACAAGTTCAGTGCCGTGATTGGGCATACGCAGGCATCTACGCACCCCCCAGGGCGCAAGGCTGAGGCACCTCGCCTTCGGCCTGCCGCCTTTGGGGGTAGGACCCATTTCATCAGACTTGTGTGGGGATTTGTCTCAAGCAGGGCTTCTGCACATATCTTCGGCAATTGTTTCTCTAGGTTCGTTGACAGAACAGCAACTTGACATGAGCTCGCCAAACACGATGTCATAACCATCATACCATTGCTTGCAAGCAGCGCTTTAAACTCTGACAAAGATTATGCTGCAGGATCGGTTTCGTATACATTCAGACTTTGCAATACCATCAGCAGCTACACGAGCTGTTCAAACTCGCACAGGTCGGAGCATGCTAGTCTGCTTGGCCTCTTCAGCTGTAATTGTGTTTATGCGTGCGTGTGCAAGTGACTAAGCTCAGCCCATTGATGAACCACTTTCCCTGAGTTGCGTATCTGTGTTTTTGATGCTAGGCTAACATGAACACCAACCACCCAGGCTCACATTCTATACAACAACTCATTGACTTAAAAAGCCACGCACATGCATGTCAGAACTGCAGTTGCACGGCACCTTGGCAAGAAAGGTGAAAGCTCGTCTTCTCTGCAACAATG
>QAXH01000984.1:0-22822 GCA_004335635.1 Chloromonas sp. AAM2 | reverse complement strand
GGAGCAGCCTATGCCCGCTGCCGCCGTGTCCGACAGCACGGAACAGGTAATCGCCGCTGCCGCCGTGTCTGACTGTACGGAGCAAGCGATTCCCGCTGCCGCTTTGTCTGGCGGCCCAGAGCAGCGAATCTGCGCTGCCGCTGTGTCTGATGGCCCGGAGCAGCCAATCCTTGCTTCCGCTGTGTCTGAAGGCCCAAAGCAGCCAATCCCCGCTGCCGCTGTGTCTGATAGCCTGGAGCAGCCTATGCCCGCTGCCGCCGTGTCCGACAGCACGGAACAGGTAATCGCCGCTGCCGCTGTGTCTGACTGTACGGGGCAGGCGATTCCCGCTGCCGCTTTTTCTGGCGGCCCAGAGCAGCGAATCTGCGCTGCCGCTGTGTCTGATGGCCCCGAGCAGCCAGTCCTTGCTGCCGCCGTGTCTGAAGGCCCAGAGAAGCCAAGCCTTGCTGCCGCTGTGTCTGATGGCCCGGAGCAGCGTGTTAGTCCCAGCTAGTCCATGAGAAGAGACCATGCGGGCCATGAGAAGAGTCCATGTGGGCAGTGAAAGTCTATGCTGGCCAAGAGGAAAGTCCATGTGGGCTACCATGCGGGCCGTGAACACAGTGCGGGCACTGCAAGTCAGATAAGGCTGTTGTATTCCTGACACGTGTGTGCATTGCAATGTTAGCAGTTTCTTGGCAAGTAGGTTGGCTAGTCATGCAGCGTAGAGCGCTGTAAAGTATTTAGTACTGCAGCCAGGGGGAGGCCCGTGGGGAGGCTTGGTGTACATTCAGCTGGCGTTTGAGTAGCAAGACACGCCGATCAATTCCCTGACAGTCCCAGCAGTCCAGCATACGCCTTGACCCACATCTTCATAATAGCCAGGGCTACGCAGTGCTATGCTCAGACAACCTTGTCTTACTAAATGATATGGAAAACAAAAAAGGACTCGAGGTTGAGTTTTGCAGATTGTCTTGCTACACAAGATCATGGCAGTACTTGCTGCGCGAGAACGCTTCCTTGCCCTGTCACACAGCTTCACGAGCATGGCGTGCCCCAGTCAGTGCTCCGACCAGTCAAGTGCACCATGTGATGTGCACACGGTTGCTCAGGTGCTGTCAGAGGCCCCTGGCCCTGAGCGATTGGCAACTTGACGATGGTGCAAGGCTTGTGTTGCTAACAGGGTCGCTGGCACCTCTTCAGACTCCATCAAATCGGGGAGCAGTCTAAATTACGGCTCAATCACCACACTCTGGCTACTGAGCTATAGTCTAGTTACTGAATGTTTACATAGAACTCAGGTGTGATGCGAGTGATGGCGCTTTGACTTTATATGAAGGAAGGGGAAGACGCGCCTGCTGTCGCGCGATGCAAACCAGCTGTGAACGGATGCGACCGTCAACGCGCTTGATATCCATCCAATCCCAATCCGCGCTCAAGAATGCCACCTTCCGCCTTGCCATGCCTGCAAGCCCGCCATGCTTGCATAGAGTGCGGTGCTTGCCCTCACAAGAAACTCAGGCAACACGGCCACAGCAAAGCAGTGAAGGTGCCAAAGTAGCCGCAACATCAGCATCTGAGACCTTAAAGCTGCAGAGTCTGCTAGGAGAGCTGTTGGAAGGCAGGCTGCTACGCAATGTGAGCTGGGCCCGGGCTGCAGTTGCAGAGTTCTGCATTGACTGTACAGAGCGCATGCAACCAACTCACAGGCTACCTGGCTTTTTGACAACTGCATCAGAATGCTGACGTGCCATGCTGTGCGCACATGCAACCAACACCTCCCATGGCGATCGCTGCATGCAGTGCACTGCAGTGCCACGAGTTCCATGGGGCCCTGTTCAGCTGGCGCAGGTGCGCATGCCAAAACAGGGCAGTAAGCCTCGAAACAGCCACCCTTCGCATGAAACCTATCCAAGGGGTAGACCAGGCAGCTCGTCAGAAAACACGTCAGCAACGTGTGGACATGTTGCTGGCATAGTGAACATGTCAGGGACAACCTGTGTTCTCTAATCCTGTTGCACCATAGAACCCAGATTGATGGCATCTCGTATTGATACATCGGCATTCCAGCATCAAATCCACCAAGGGCACGTGACTCCCCGGGGGTCACTGCACCGTGATGTCGATCGAATGAATGTGTCCTCCAACATCTTTCACAGGCTTCAACATGCTTGTGCCATTTTCTAGCCCACGCCAAATCGAACAAGCAAGCCTCAGACTCACAGATCAACTGAAGCCTGTCAAGTGGCCATTATGTGGCTTGTGCTGTGTAGATGTGAGCATCAGGAGCACGTGCTGTTTAGGTTGCTTGGAAGCCCGTTCCGTTACACTGTGCGGTTTTCCTGGCCTCAGGTGCTGGCCTGTGGTTTGCTACTACTGCTGGCTGGTGCCCTGCTCCCGGGAGGAATCTCAACAATGGCGGAAACATTACACATAGGCGGGACGCCTGGACAGCAGGTGAGGCCATGGCAGTGCATGCGGACTTCCCCCATGCATGTCTTTTGTATATCTCATGGGCTTGAATTCTAAGGGATCATGTAACAAGCTGGACAGCAGAAACACACACAATCTACCAAGTATCACAGAAACCACGTGTTTGGTTCAGTTGACAGTCGACTGGCTGCTGGCAGTTGGCCTGCCTCTTGAGAGCCAACTTGGGCCGGCTGAACCTGAATGATGGTACTCATCATGGTGACCTGTACGAATGCCTTTTCCATTCCACCTGCTCCTCCTGGCAACTTTCCCACAGTAACACACAGTAACACACAGTCTATGTTGCTGCACCTGACTGTCCCATGGCTGTGCCCATGGCTGCTCTGCATGCCCGGTCAGGCCGCAGTCCTGCATGTACTCCGGGAGGGCTGCCTGCTCGCTGCCGCCAGCGCAGTGCTGGCCCTCACTCTCGGCCCGGTCAAGCCAAGGTGCGCATGACATTGACGGTTTCCAGAGATACACTGTGTGCACACCCTCGTACATGGGACATGCATGGTTCACATGAATGCTTGTATGTCAAGCTTACAAGACACAACCATCTTCTGTTTACAAAGATTGGTGGAACAGGTGGTGGCATAGCGTGAACAGGACATGCTCATGCTAGGTGCTAATGCAAGACAGATACTTTTAAGCTTTCCATTGCTTGGCAGCATTGGAAAGCGTCTGTATTGCTGCCAAGTGAAAGCGTTTCCAGCGGCCAGGCACCTGTGTGCTCAAGCACAGGCTTGAAATTTCAACTAGCGTAGAGTCCATGCGTAAAGCATCAGTGGCTGCATGACTTGCAGGTCTGCTGGGTTGTTCCGGTATGATCTTCCATCCCCCTGGCTGCCCACCACCCTAGCAGTGTGTGCACTCGCCTTCCCTCTGGCTGACCCCCTGGTGACAGACTCATGGGTGGCGCTGCTGGGAGGCGTGATAGGGCCGGATGCAGCGGGTGGCAGTGCAGGTGAGCCAAGCTTTCTCAATGTACCAACGGTATAGTAATATCGGGCTGTAGGCTAACACTATGAAAAACACCGGTGAACTGTCGACTTGGCCATGGTGTATATAAGAAACAGAAAGATGAGATGTAAAGCGGAAAGCCTGATAGCGTCACATTGTGGAAACCATGGTTGACATTTCGATTTATCAACACAGTGCCCTCTGCACCGATTGGCACTCGTACTTTTGCTTCTGTCAACATGTTGAAAGGGGTCTGCACTGCGACTGCTGTCAGGGCCGCTCTTGCTTCTGTATGCAGGCAGCGCCGTTGCAGCCCAGGTCAGGGAGTGTGCTGCTGAGGGCGACTGGGCAAGCCTGGGGCTGCATGTCCTTGCCAGCGGTCTCTTAGGACCTTTGTGGGAGGAGGTAAGACCGAGTCAGTTGCCCTAGGCAGATGTAAAAGATGGTTGACTACCAATCACAGTTGCTGTTCCAGCCCCAGGGGGGCAGCAGGCTGTAGCGAAGAGAGGCAGGGGTGCCCACTTTCAGCTTGAACAGTTGGCGTAATGATTGTCAGGCGCGTAATTCTTGGAGAGACAGTGTGTCTAGCTGCAGCATCGTGGGTTGAACCATGAGAAGCCATGTATTGTAATGTAATGTGTGCAGCAGAGCATTAAGGGGTTGCATCAACTCCTGGGCCTAGTTCACTTGGTGGGTGCCCTCAATCAAGTCAAGTTGTTTGCCTGTGCCATGCAGACATTCTGGCGTGGCTTCTTCCTCACGTCCCTCACACGTGTGCTCCCGCCCAGTGCCTGTGTGGCCGCCTCTTCAACTGGTTTCGCGTTGCTCCATCTTACTCCAGCAAATGTGCCCGCAATATGGCTGCTGGCGGCTGCCAGCGACTTGCTTTACTTGCGCTCTGGGACATTGGGACCGCCTTTGTTGTTGCATGCAGCATGGAACACGAGCCAGGTGCTCGCCGTGGCTTTCCTTGGTAAAGAAACATTTGTTTGACTGCCTAGTGGGCACATTGGACAAGCCAGTGGTGTAGCGTTGTTGATGGCCTTTTTGAACACCGCCTGCTTGGGTATACTGGACCCACGGACATGGGGACAGCTGGCGACAAAACTGGAACCAGACATGAAACGAGCCATGAATGTCACGTGTCTGACAAGTGTTGATGGCAGCAATCTTGTGCTTGGCTTTCCTGTTGAGGACGTGCGGAGGCCTTCTGGGAAATGTCGCGCTCCGACTGGAACGTGGCTTTACAACAGCACTGTCCATACCACACCCTCTCACTGTCCTCATTCGGAAACCAAAATGCCATCCGTGCACACCTGACTAAGTAGGTTCATGCATACGATTACAGGGTAGGCTGCGCGTGCATTAGAAAGCTCACTGGGTACATGTAGCCATATCGGGCATGTCTAAAATAAACAAATCCCCATTACTAACCAAATCGCGCAATAAACATTGTTCTTCTGCCAGGCAATCAAATCAAACAAGCTCTGGGTACATGGAAACGACCCCATCCTTGTGAGAACACATCCATGCCTTCAAAAGCTGAGCATTGAAAGCTCAACGTTCAAAAAAGGCCTAACGCCAGCCTCATGCAGAAGTATGTGTAGGCATTGGCCACAGCATCAGAACTGTCGCTCAGCTGTGCAGAGCAGCCACTGTTCTAAACCCACACATGTCTTGGTACGGGCGTACCGTTGTTGGCTGTAGATACGCGGGTTGCTTATCATAATATACACGTGTTGATGTGTTCGGTGCAGCAGCCGTGGCTATTTGCTGTCAGATGCGAATAATTGTTCTGGATCAACTTCTGCGTCAATGATTGCCTGATCTAGGTCTGCAGAAAAGGGGTTGTTGACGACGGGTGCAGAGTCGGAAGGTGACGTCCCGGAGTAGATAACACGGCCGATAATGTTGGACATAGGTATAAACCCGAACGTCCTGCTGTCAATAACCTGCGAGAAGGGCCAATAACTGTACCACATGTCAAGCATGCAGCATTTCGGCTTGAGCGCTGCATTGCAACTCTCGCCTCGCTGGCGCACGGCAAGCATGATCGTGGCTTTTTCAACTGGAGAGCACCATAGGAAAAGCTGTTGCGTGGTGGCCTGGTGTGCTGATGCTTTGCTCCTTGGTGCAGTTGAAATGATGCCGAGAACTAGTGGGGGTACAATTGCAAAAACACCAGAAACAGAAGACAGACGGCATGGCACATCCAAAACTGGCTCGAGGTAGAGTAGCCCGTGAAATGCTGTACACATGCACCACGTAATCATGCATTGACATATCCTGCGCTAACAGGATTTTGATGAGATTTGATGACCCATAGATGAAATGTAAAATACCATATATATCTCACCTGAGGAGGTTTGAGTTCCTGATTGTCTGCCAGGACCCAGCAATGGCCCTTGGGCACCTCCAGGATGTCATCCTCATCCTTGTCCACCTCTGAAGTGCTCACTGCCTCCAGCTCCTCCCCCTCCACAGCAGCCACCCTTCTGACCAGGACGCTCGACACGTCATCCATGCTTGGAGCCAATGGACTCGTGAAGGCAACCACGTCGCCAACAAATCTGCATCACCCAGCATGAGGCACGAGGGTACTATGTGATGACAGGTCGCTGAACCGCACCGCTGTGACAGCCATCTTGTTGGAAACGCGCTGCCTTGCGTGGCACATTGAGCCAATGCAACAAGGTTGCACTTACATGCTTCTGGTGGACGGCCGTGGGATCTGTCGGATTACCATCTTCTCCCACGCATCAGGGTCCGTCAACGCTGCCTTGTTGATGGCGGGTACCATAGCAGTTCCGGCCATCACATAATTCATCGTGGTTAGCCGCTGACTGTACGATTCCCTGAACTTGGCTAGGGCTGTGGTGAGAAGCTCCAGGCTGGTTGGCGTGGAGGTGCTGGCTGACTTTGCCAACCCTGAGGCCGGTCCTGGCGTGAACACTGACTGCAAGCACTCCTCGGCCGCATGCCAGAACTTTGCCATGGCATAGCGAGCACCGCCTCTCCTCGCAACCGAGGCCATGGTTCTGCGACGAGTGGAAGCTGGCGTACCACAAGTGTGCGAGGATGGTGCGCACAGGTTGAATGGGTCGCCTGGCTCGCCTGCTGCACGGCTGCTGCTGAGAAGCAAGTAAAGCCAAGCAAAACTGAGAAACGCACCACGGTAAGCGCGCCAAAAACAGAGCGTGAAAACATGGAATCAAGCCAATGGGCAGCTGCGGCCTGTGCAGGCCACGATGATGCGTCGTCGGAGAGACTTGCGGTCAAAACCCTTGTAACACGAATTCAACAGCTGCCCGCCTGGCCTGCACCCTGATTTTCCGCTCCCAAACCGAACTCAAAGCTGATGTGGACTACCAGGTCAGTAATTGGCAAGTCCACATGCGCAAGCAGCCCTTCCACAAAAGAGGCTGACATACCTTGAATGCATGCCTCTGCCTGTGCAGTGGCGTCAATGGCTTCTCAAGAGCGGCCACCTCCAATGGCACGCTGCTGGATCTCTTGGAGCCTGCAGCCAACACCAATGGTCAGTGCCTACGGGTACACTGTCACGGTTGATTGCATATGGGACGAACCATTCACCATGCCATGATCATGCACTGTCATGCAGAGTTGGCGTCACCCCGCATGGACCTGATGCGGTCATATGAAAGCCTAAGGAAACGACGCGCACAGGATGGGCTGCTCTCTCCATCATCCAGCAGTGCAAGCTATGCTGCACCATTCGTGGCCAGGTGCGCCTGACGATATCCTGCAATCTCCTTGCCTGTGCTCGCTGTGCATGCAGCAACCTTGTTCATGTCTCGCATGCATGCACGTGACTAGTATATATCACTGCTGTGCTGCCGCAGCCCTCTGCCAATCAGTCCCCACCCAGCCGGACTGCCTGCTGGCCCAGCCTCTGGGTCTCCAGCACCAGCTGCAGCCACAGCTGCAGCCGTGCAGCAGCAGTCAGGCAATGGCAGCCAGCTAGCACGCAGTGCTGAACAGAAGCGGGACAAGCGAGCCCAAGTCGCAGCAGCCAACAGCAAGCCAGCCGCAGCAAACAACAAGTTCAGCCTGCGCCGTGTAGCAGCAGGCAGCAGCAGTGCCAAAGCCACCCAGCCTTTAACAGTCGCTAAACCTGAGCCCACCCAAGCAGCAAATAGGGATGTGAACAGTGCACAGGCGATGCAAAGAGATCAGGCACCCCGCAATGCGCCAATCCCGCCTGGTACAGCCCTAGCAGCATCAAGCCAGAAGGCTGGCAAGGCAGCTACACAAAGGGGGATTTCACGGACCAACCGCCAGCCAACTGACACCACGTCCACAGCCGACAAGCTCCCAGCAGATAAACTTTCCACAGGGAAGTCAGGTGCCAAGAAGGGCAAGGCTGGTACTGGCCGGGGTACCCGCACAAAGCCTGCATCAGTGCAGCTCGGCGTCACCGGGCATGCAGTAGGCTCCTCCCCGCCCCGCCAATCCTCCCCCCTCCGCGCCGCACACAAAGCCATGCAGGCTCGCATTGAAGCCATACAAGAGCAACATCAACCACTAAACGCCACCACTTCAGCTCACACGCCAGGCCACCAACAGTACTCCTTCCCTGGCTACCCACCCAATACAGCTGCATTTGCATCGCCGTCAAACCACCGTCTCAACGGTGTCCCGTCCACTCCGCCTCCACCCGCCGGCCCCGCCCCCCGGCCCCAACTGATCACGCACACGCTATCGGGGTTCAGCAGCCCAGCCAGCAGCGGCCTACCCACACCAACGGGCGAAGGCGGGGCAGGGCCGCCCGCTGCGTCCCCCGCCAGCCGTCAGCAGCGGTTGCAGCGGCTGAAGGAGCTGAGGGGGGGCAGCAGGCGCCCGGCCATGACATCTGAGGCGTCTGACCTGGCCAACCTGCTGCAACAGGTGAGCTGGGCTTGCCTGTAGTTAACCAACGTTGCTAGTGCTACCAACATATCCATCATTGTCGCTCAATGATGAGATTCCTCAGATTGCTACAAGAGAATTTTTGATTCCAATACACTGTAGTTGCAAGTCAACTTATCCTTGGGTCAACCTCTGACCCAATGGGCAGATGCTTTTATGACAAGGGATTGGATCAGTGTTTGGCTCTGCTTTGACAGGTGGACCTGCCCACACCCCCGGCAGCTGCATGGTGGGAAACCACCTCACCCATGCATGCGCGTGCACCACGCGCGCGTTGGGGTCATAACGACAACCAGGATCAGCAGGATGCTCGTCATCGGCCATCGCAGTATGGACCTGGATCTATGACAGAGGGTGGGTGTCTTAATGACAGGGGCATGTGATTGCTAACAGCGACAGAGATGACAGCGACTGCAGTGCTGCTAGGGTTTGGGCATACTGAGAGACAACGACTTCAAAGGCTGGTCCAATGCACAGTGCACTTTGCGCCACCATTCAATAACAACTGCTCTGTGGCTCTGTACTCCTGGGATTGAGGCGACCAGCAAACAGAGTGACAAAAGCAAGCAGACAGACAAGTTAACAACATCAAGTTGGTGAACAGAAGCTGAATCACAAAAGCAAGCAAGCAAGTGGTTCAATTCATCGTCAGCTAACTGACTGACTAGCCTTGCGTGTAATGCTGCTTTTGCAGAGCCCAGCTATGAGTACAGCCATGCTGCCACCAGCACCACCCATGACATGACCATGGAAGCTGCCATTGAGACCAGTTACAACCGCAGCCACGGGGGCGACGCCAGCACGTCAAGCAGCCAGGATACCTGGGAAGATGCCTTCCCATCACGCCACCACAGTCCCTCTGACCACGTGATGCACTCGCCTGAAACCGTTTCTGAAGCGCCCACCACCACCACTGCCACGGACAGCACAGTTCAGCCCACCAAAAGGCAGTGGCTGCAAGCAGAATCATCACATTACTCGTCCCTGCCTGACTCCACAATCGATGCTGACTCCATTGTGGTGGTAACCACCCATGCAGACCAGCGTCATGCCCATGCACGGCCTGCTCATCAACCCCACAGCCAGCATGCAGGACGCATGGGTCACATGGCATCCGGGCCCCTGCATGCAACCACTCCCGCTGCTGTGCATGCAACCGACGCGCCCGTGGCTTCATCTCTGGCCCAAGTGCTAAGCCACACCACCACACCAGCAGTGTTTCGCCATGGGACAAACCAGCCACAGATCATTGTGATCAGGTCGCCATCCAAGGCACTTACCCCAGCAGCCAAGGTCTCTACAGGAGCGCAGACGGATACTGAGCCTGCCAGCAATCACAGCCCAGGCCCTGTAACAACAACTACAGCAAGGCCTGCTGATGTAATTTTGGTACAGTCTGTGGAGACTCGAGCTGTCGAGTCTGAGCAGGCTGGGATGGCTAGAGAGGAGGCAGCACACAGCTCAGGCGTGGTGCCTGGTGGTGTGACGGGCGAAGAGCAGCAGCAGCATGGGACGCAGAAGAGGTTGCAAATGGCTGAATTGATCAGGTGAGCGCGGTGGAGTTGCTGGTTCTCATCATAAGGATAGTTTGGAGATTGTAATCGTTGACATGCATACAGTCATGGCTGGGCGCTTGTTGCCTCTTCTCATGTTCCTTTGCTTGTGAGCAGGCGACAGGGCTGCAGTTTGGGATGCCTGCCTAGCTCTCAATACAGAGCTGCATACGCCTGTCAAGCCACCGATTAATGCAAGGCGCAGGACCCACCTGTTCCTTTTGCAATCGTCTGCACGCAAGGCATAAGACCCACCTTGATGATTGGAATTCGGAATTGCAGGCATGCACGCAGCCATGGCTGACAGCTGCTCCCTCTTTTGCATATTCTGTCAGGCCCACAGGCGACCCCCACATGAGCAGTTGCAACCTTGCCTTGTTCTGCCACACCTGTCATGTTTGGCAATGTTTTGCTTGCATCTCGTCCCATTTCCCTGCATGCATTAGCTCGTGTTGCAGGCGTACAGGCATGCCTTCTACCCAGCATTATTTAGATAGTTACAGCTAGTGCTGTTGCTGTTTGTCATCATCAGGATAGTTTGGATATTGCAGTTGTTGACGTGCATACTGTCATGGCTGGGCGCTTGTTGCCTCTTCTGATGTTCCTTTCCTGGTGAGCAGGCGGCACTTCCTTGTCCATGGCCTTGGCATCGGTCGCGGGCTGCAGTTTGCACCAGAAATAACACTCCATGCCCTTTCTATGCATGCATTTGCCCATGTTGCAGACGTACAGGCATGCCTGATTACAACTAAACAACTGAGGTTCATTGGCAAGCTGTGTGGCATGACTGACAACTAAACCAACACATTCATTAATCCTATTTATTTCAATCTATGTGATACTCATGGTGGTTGCAGGCGATTCCGGGAGCAGCCTCCCGCTCCCCGTAGCGTACGCACAGGTGCGGCCACAACCACTGTCACATCAATGGCAACAACCACAACTGCAGCAAGTGAAACACGAGAGCCCGTCACTGAGCAAGCCTTGGAGCACAAGCATCATGAGCCAAAGCAGGCAATTGCCAAATCCGATCAATCACGAATGTATGAGGCGCCAAGAGGTACCTCGCCAGGTCGTACCAGCCAACAAAGTAGGTGCTGCTATGTGCGCCTACTTTAGGTTCTGTCTGTCGCCGTTTAATGCATGTCTGGTCACTTGTATCAGGCCATCTCTCAGTACTATCCAGGACCTCTGTGCCTGGGGATGGATGTGGGCAGGAAGGACACGGTCTGATGCTGTGGGCATCCGGCTTGAGACAGCAAGGCTATCAACTTATCACAGCAGGGCAGGCCTGGCAATGCTGAGGGCTTCACAGCTTGCACCGTGCACTCTACAGACCATATGCTAAGGGTGACAGTGCGCCGCCCTGACCTGTTGAACCCAACAGTCAGAGACAGTGTCTGGCTCATGTGGCCTTGACCGTACCTGAACTGAAGCCTGCTTTGCTGCTCCTGTTGGCCTTCAACTTCTGCATGCTATCCTGGCTGTTGTATGCTTTTTGGTCCTCTCTTGAAGCCTGCTCTGTTGCTCCGTGACTTCAGTGAGTGATGACGACGGTGCGGCGGCAACGAGTGCAGTGGCAACGGCCCTCTTGGCCCGCAGCCGCGCCCTATTGCGGGAACGAGACGCCATCCAGGACAGGATACAGGCGACCCTTAACCGCTTTGCACCCAGTGCGGCACGAGCCAAGCCCAGCACACCAGCAGGCGCGGCGACAGTGGTGCCGGCAAATGCACCGACTGTGACTGCAAAGCCGTTGGCGTGTCTCGAAGATGTCGACCTATTCAGTAGACGGGGGTTTGGTGGGGGGCCTGTTGCGGTATCCCCGGTGCAGAGCTATCTGCTAGAGAGAACAGGAGGCTTACAGGCAAAAGGCCCCAAGCTGCAGCTGCATGGCAGTGGGGTCACACCGAGTGGCACAGGAGCAGCGTTTGCAGTCACTGCACCTGGAGGAGCTGCAAAGCCTTTCGTCTCCCCAGTCGCTTCTAACCAATCCTGGAGGCAACGGCTGGTGAGTTGGTCTTACTGTTGCTGGCCAGCCGGCTGGTCAATCACTCAATCAGCACACTTCTAGCCAGGCCTGCGACGCGTCGTTGGCCTGCCAGATATGAAATCAGTGACCCCATGGCGCATAAGACCTCATTACCGTGCAATACGTGCACCAAAACATGAAGCAGCAATGTTATGGTTGCCAGTCGTGTGTCCACATGCATCCATCTAATCTGAGCACTGACCTTGACATCTAACAATACTCTAACTAACCCACAGTCAGTCCATAAGGAATCCTAGGCACAGTCAACGCTTACATAACATAAGCAAGTTACCATTCAACACATTCTTGACACACCTTGCTGGTGGTTCGTGTTGTTTGCCTGTTTGCAGCGGCTACTGCTGCAGCAAGTGGGACACGAGAGCGAGTCAACCGATCCAGTTCTGAGCCCTAGCTCTACAAACATCAGCAGCCCAATACCAGCCCTGTCCGCACCACCATCATCCTTGGTGCCTTCCACCAGCGCACCTATGATAGTGGGAAATGCAGCCCCACTCAGCCATGTGCTTGTGGCCAGACCACAGGAAGCAACCAATCAGTTGCCAGCTGCTTCCATGCCCCTGCTAGCCTACTCAACATCCTTCCAACGTCAGCTTGCAACGTCAGCAACACTTGACAGCACCACAGGGCCAGCAATGGCGTCCTATAGCTCAATGCTCACAGCTGCCCGGTCACCACCCGGGCTGGAAAACGGCTCAGCCAGCACTCATCGGCAGGTCATGCCCGCCGACCCATCTGGTACCATCAGTTTGAGTGACGGTGGAAGCAACCCTATGGCCACCACTGGTGCTGCTGTCGGTGCCATCGACAAAGCTGCTTTGGAAGCTGCCATTAACAGTCCGGTTAATGGTCCACAACTCAGCAGCAGCTCAGCGGTATCCCTCCCTGCAACCACAGCAGTGGTTGACATGCTGGAGGCAGATGCCGACCTGGATCGCATTCTGAGGAAGCTAGCGGCCAAGTTTGGCATTGCAGATGCACCCAGTTTGGCTGCCGTCCTGGCCCAGCAAGCCGTCCTCAATCCCCAGCCAAATTCTGCCTCAACGACATCTGTAAGTGCGGCTGTGGCCTCCACACCAGCGGCTGCAGAGCAGCCCAGCCCATCAGGACAAGCGTCCTCTGCCGACCCAAGTATCCATTCCACGGCTGGCTTGTCAGCAGTTGAGACGCAGGCAGTGCCAGTGGCAGCTGCTGCAGATTCGCTCCCTCCTGAGCAGCAGCCTATTGCTCACACAGACAGCCAGGGCAACTCCACACAGGAGCATGCGTCAGCTGTGGATGCCTCTAGTAGGCTTAGCACACCAGCACCGCAACCAGCTGCACTGCAACAGACAGCTGCTGCAAGCACAAGCTCCAGCCCTGCAGCAGAACAAGATGCTCGTAACCCTGCAGCTGCCAATACACGTAGCCCGTCCCCACAGCCTCGCCCCGTAACGGCCAGGCGACGCTGGGGTGACCCAGAACCCCCTATCGCAGCTGCTCCGGAACCACAACCACGAGTAACGTCCCACGTGCATGTGGATGAGGGCCCAAGTGACAATCAGCAGCCACAACCGCTCACACAACCGCCCAGCCCAGAGTCACCCACCGGCTGCTCCCCACAGCCATCCCCATCTGTTAAATCACCCCAGTACAAGCCTAATCTCCGCATCGACTTGAACAGCCCACAGGCCGCCATGCCATTCTCTGCATCCCAGGCCCAGCGCTTGACACGTTCCCCACAGACCCTGTACAACGCAACTACACCTGGCAAATCCAGTGTCTTTGTGCCTGTGCTTTCTCAGCTTGTCGGCAATTCCGTTTCTGCACTTTTTGATGACACGCCCGTGCCTTCCCGGGACACCAGCAATGCAGGGAGTGTTGGCGCAGCTGCCGCTGATTCCGATTGCACAGCAGCAGGCACGCTGAAGCTGCAGCGGTCCCTCTCTCTGGCAATGAATGCAGATTCTGGAGTGGATGCAAGTAAGGACGCTGTCAGTCCAGGTGCTACACCCAGTGGCAATCATGTTTGGGAGGCAGACAGGCACGCATCCAGGACACTTTTCAACCCCGAGCATGTTTATCCTGAAAGCGACGCTGTGTCAGCAGGCCATGTGCATCAGCACAGCAGCACCAGCCCAGCAGAGAGCGAGCATGGCAAGCATCACGCAGGCACATCGCCGCAAACAATCGGAAGCCCGCCGGAGAGGAACGCGCTCCGTAGCAGCAACAGTCCTTTGGCGGACCGGCAGGAGAGCGCTGGCGTTGGCGCGGCTCATGCGCACACACGCTCCCAAAGCGGTTCACCCGCGGCCTCCATCAGCCCACCGCCATACAGCAACAGCCCCGAGCGTCGGGCGCGTGGGCACTGTCCCGCTCTCAGCATGCCTGACGGCACATCGCCTGCGCTCGGGAATCCGGCCTGGATGCCCCACCTCCGGTCCGGCCCCTGGGACACACCTTCCCCAAGGGCATCCGTGGACTCTGATAGGTAAGAGGTTCATTACCCCAGCCAGCGTTGACACCTATGTTAGGTATGGGTATGGGAACCTTCAATTCTGACCCCGTTGCTGAGGCAAGCTCAAGCTGTTCAACGGTAAACACTCTCTGTTCGTTAACACATCCCAGGCTTTAGGCTTTTCAAAGAATTGTGGCAACTTGCTTTTTGGTTGGACAACACCTGTCAGTTACTTTGGCAGCTGTTTGATTCGGCAGTTGAGAATGACCCGAGGTATCCCGGTGCTTGTACAGGAGCCAGCTCTCCACGTCGCGTGTGGCGCACATCCTCGCACAAACTGTCACTTGGACCCTCTTTGATGACACGCCGAGGGCATCCGCTGACGGGACACCAGACGGCACCGACCCCGCTGTGCGCCCAACCAATGATTCAGCAAGCCTAGCGGGTGTGTCTGGCCGCAGCACGGCAGAAGACCCTGTCAATGGTCCTGATGGGTATTGTCCTTGGACCACAACAGTGCTACCCGGTTTCCAGCCCGTGGTTGTGACTGCTGGAGCTTCAGATAGCCTGGCAAGCCATCAGACGCGAGCCTGCGGCCATGCGCCTGGGGCGCCTGGTGGTGTGCCTAGTGTGGTTCACGCCTGTGTCGGCATGCCAGGCACCTCCCCTGACACCACCACAGTGGCAGAGCCTTTTCAAGCTGCTGCCTTGGGCCCTGATGCTGTGCCTGGTAGTGGTGAGGAAGGAGGCTTGGGCAGGCGGCAGTGGGAGCAGGGCAGAGAGCATGATGGGTTGGCTTCTGCTGCTGCTAGCGGAGGCAACCGAGAGGGCATCACTGCTGCACCTAGAACACAGGCGGAGGTGTCAAAACAGCACAGGGAAGGCGTGGTTGATGTCATGGCGCTTCCAGTGCTTCCCCGTCTGAACATTCCGGGAAGAGTTGGTGAGGAACGTCCAGCCTTGGGGCTATGGATAAATGCACCCGTGGCTATGCAGAGAGCAGACACGGCGTCAGATGGTGCCAGCACCGTTGAAGCGCTTGTTGGCTCAGCTAGCGTAGGAGGGCGGTCGTTGGATGAAGGGAGCGAGGCGCTGGGCTGCGATAGCAGTTTCTACACAGCGAGTGAAGCGTTCCTGCGGCCATCGGAGTTGGGAGGGCAGCAGCTTGATTCGGAGCTGTCTGCTGAACGGCTCAGGGCCGTAACAGCCGCAATGGCCAGTGTAACTAGCAGCGATGGTGATGTGTTCAGGCAAATGAGTATCGAAAAGTCAGAAAGCCTGCCAGTGCAAGAGGAGCACTGTGAAGATTTCAGCACAAAGCTGGCATGGGAGCCGAGCGACGCTGGCAGTGGAAATGGCGATGGTGATGGCCATGGTGATGTGCTGCCTGCTGTAGCAAGCCAAGCGGGAGGGGAAGAAGATGGTGATGATGAGGATGAAGTTGCTGGTGTCCCGTTGTTCTTCATGAATGGAAGCGGAAGCCCGCTTCTTGCTGCGGGCGGTGTGCCCCTGTCTTGGGCCATGCCCCCAACCCGCCGCTTCCCTCCCTGCACCATCACTGTGCTCGACTCGAGTGATGGCGAATCGGAGGCTAGCCGGTTCCCCAACGTGTCCACGTGCACCAGCAATGTCCCAGCTCAGGACTCACTCCCGGCTGACCATGAGCCAAGTCAACCAGACCTGGTGCTTGCCCCTTCCCAGCACGAGTGCAATGCATCCAACGGTCCAGGGGGACAAACAGTCGATCTGAAAACGGCCCTTGGCCTTTCTGAAGCAGCTGTTGATGTCCAAGGCCTGGGCAGTGTTGGCCCAGGCACTGCTGCTGCTGAAAGCCCGTTTGCAGCAAGGGGTGGTACTGCACAAGTTGCTGTGGCTCAAGGCAACGGAATTGCAGCAGCACATCTACCTGGTGCCAATCCTTCAGCTGGTGACCAGACGGGGCCACCAGTTGCTTCAGTCAGCGCCCTGCCGGGGCCAGCAGTGGTGGTGGCCGATGGGCATCAAGCGACACTAGCCAGTCTGTTGCAGCAGTTGGAGGCACTTGCCGGCCACACGCCAGGCAAGAAAGCAGCGGACACAAGCAAGGTTCAGGCCGCACTAGCTGCAGTAGCAGTGGCCATGGCGGAACTGGGTGAGCCTGACAGTCCTGCTTACCAAGAGCAGGCAGCAGCACCCGCAATGGCGTGCACACCTGCATCAGCACCTGAAGCACCACACTCGGCACCACCTGGCAGCCCACATGCCCCAAAGCAGGCCGTATCTCACGGCGCGCAAACAGAAGGCACATTGCACAGGACAAAGCTGGCTGAAACTGGGGCGGAAGTGCCACTACCCAGCATGCAGCCAGCCGCCCGCTGTCCTCAAGACCATGCAGCCAGCATGAAGCATGGGCATGAGCATGCATGGCTACATAACGAGGAGAGTATCCTGCCAGTGGCTGCAACTGAAGCTGTGCATGATTCCCCACAGGGCAGCACTCAAGCATCAGCTCTGTGGGAGACTCCCGCCGCTGGTGTGCCACTCTTATCGCTCCAGCAGTCAGCTGCACCAGCAGTTGCTCAGCGCCAGAGGAAGGCAGGGTGGGCAATCGCTACGCCCGCTCCATCGCCACAACCAGCATCGGCACAGAATGGGCTGTCAAGCATGGCAAACCCATCCGTGACCACAACTGCCCAACCGCTGGTAGCACTTGGCAACGGCAACGAGCCGACAGAGTATGGAAAGCAGGCTGCTGTCACCCTTGGGCCGGAAACCAGGAAGGCAAAGTCGGTTTCTAGCGCAGCAGCAGTCAGTGGTGCACCTGATTTCACAGCGCCGGCGGTTTCTGGGCCGCTGGATGCCGCGCATCAGGCGGCGGAGGGTGATGATGTGCTGGTGCAGCTGCTTAAGCACAAGATCGGCGCGTGTGTGGCGCAGCTCAGGTGAGGCCAGGGGGCTTGGTGGGCTGGCTGGTCAGTCAAACTACACGTAGGACAGTCAAATGGTGCAGCGGTAACAAGCATAGTGATTAAGCATAACACAGCGAACAGAGCGTCATATAGATGCCTGCTTCGGAGGCAGTCATCAACGTGGTAGCGTTGCCTGCAAAGGTGTGGATGCATGTAGAGATCAGCCAGCAGAAAGGATCACATGGATGATGGGATGTCAGTTGATCACCGTGGTTTGGCAGATGGGACTTGAGTTGGGACAAGCCTTGTTTGTTGAATGGTGATTGCCATTATGGCCATCGCTTGGGTTCGTTGTTTAGGGCATGAGCCGCATACATGTACTGTGTTGGGTGAATACAACCAAGTCTGCAATGGCAATGCAGGGGTTGTGCGTAGACACAGCACACTTGTGAACGCTGCATACATTTACCTGGGCAAGGGCAACATTCACCCAGAGGTTCATACCTGAACTGTTTTCTTGTCGTGTGCCCCGCAGGGACCTGCAAGAAAAGCTGGTGTGAGCTGGCGTGTGGGGATGCCAGCTTGCATTCCTAAGCAGTGCTTGGTTTGATAAGCAGGCCAACAATAAGAACCTGATGTGATGAATTTGCTGGTTCAAGCGCGTCTTAAGCCTGACGAACGTTCGTGCTTGACCGAGGAAATTAGATTCGTATGCTCTTCCCCGTCAACAGGTGCCAGTCCACTGCATGGCTTGGTCTGGAACGTCCTGAATCTGGAACATATTGGTGACTCGATTTAGACGTACGCCAGTCATGGTTCGTGAGGTCTTGAGTGTATGTGGTTGCTGTCGCAAGCCCCTGATGCAACAGGCAGGTTTGGTGTGTAAAAGCGTTTCCAAGCCCGTGCAGCGGCTGCAGCCTCCAGGACCCAGCACCTTAGTCAGGCGAAACATAGTAGGCGGCAGTGCCGCTGCAGGTGCCATCATGAGTCACTTGATTTGAAATCCCCACCCCTCGTAGCATTCCACAACACTCCTTTCCGCTCATCCGTTCCGGCTATCAATTTGTCACTGTGTTGAGTCTCCTGACTGGTAGTCCCCTCAGTGGAATCTCTGCTCACACTGGTGATGCAGCAGCTAGTTACCTGAGCTAGTGCAAACGTCGGGCCTGCCTTGTTGTTTGGGTATTGTTGCTTTTACATGCGTAGAGGAAGGCACCAATGCCGTGCGACTGAGCCTTATGGAACAATGGCACAACAGGAGGCGGAGGGAGGAACTTGCTGCTCTTGTCCCGATACCCTAAGGGTAAGATAGGGTTGCTGCGCTAATCACATCCAAGTACAAGCAAAGTAAGTAAAGGAAGCAAAGCTAGGTATGTCAGGCTGCAAAGCGGTACAGAGGTTCTGTCCTGGCCTGCTCGCCAGCCAAGGCGCGGAGCTCGTCAGGATTTTCCATCGTCGGCAGGACGACAGGCCGTGCAAAGCCAGCACCAGCTGTAAGGCTATGCACGTTACGTATTCAAACTCACGCGATCTTCATTCTCAAATCTTCAATCAACAAGTGAGGTTGACATTGCGTAGCGTATCTCGTAACGCAAACACGGTGTTACGTAAAGCAAACCTCCCTTGTGTTCAGGATGCGCCAGCAGTATAAACGAAATTGACAATTGTTCCTGCAACATGTGCATTGGCTTCTTTGGTCTGAATCTTGTGCCAGGCTTGAGGTTTCTTTTGGCTTTCAATCGTGACGAATTCATCGCAAGGCCGACACAAGTAAGACTTCAAGGCAATATAAGGCTTCTCTATCTAGCTTGAACACCCTTTGCATGCGTCTACTTGTCCATAAACCTCGCTGCGCACCCGTACCATGCACCGCGCATGCACCTCGGCACATGCACGACGACGTATGCAATTCTTGCTTGCACGTGCAGCACACACACTTCTGGGCAGACGTGCCCGAGCAGCACATCTTAGGTGGACGAGACGTGCAGGCAGGCGGCACATGGCTGGGTGTCAGCCTGCGCGGTCGAGTTGCCTTGCTCACCAACCTAAGAGAGGTGAGGTCTGATTACCCAAGGGGCTGACCAGTGGTCTGACAGCTGCTGCTTGTAGAAGCAATCTGATCCAAGTGATTCGAAAGGGGTTCAAGCAGGGCGGAGACTGATGACGTTCTGGGTAAGAAGCAAGTCAAGAAAGACCCTTGGCATTGCGATGGCCGGGTGATTGCCTGGCGCAATGCATGACTACCGACTGAATCGTTAGCACTGGAATCCAGGCAAGAGCTGTGGTTGCATGTGTCATGGCTGGCGCACGAACGGAATGCAATCACGGGTCAGCCAACCACAAGTACGGTATACAGTGCCCTCACATGTACAATGATTGTACGAGTATTGCCTGCCACTGTATGCAGATCGACCCTGACCCTGATGAAGCGGCCGTTATGGAGCACAAACGCTCCCGTGGTGAGCTGCCAACCAACTTTTTGAATTCGGACCTGAGCCCCCAAGAGTACTGCAATGTAAGGCCAGCCTGTGGAATGTACTGGCTGGCTTTTAGGGTTTGGGTTTTTGGATTCCACGCAAATTCGTGGCTGTGATGTCAAGTCAGTGACATACAGGTGAAAAATATAGGTGTTCAATCCTAGAGCCTTGCTAGTGCTCGTGGCAGGTGCATGTGAGGCCAGTCCGTAAACCTCTATCCAACTGCAACACAACGAATTTGTTGCAGGCTTCGGCAACACCACATTGCTGGTACTCATCCAAGACTAACCTGCTAGTCAGGCACAATACTCTGGGAAGGGGCACAGAAAAACGCATGACAGGATGAAAAACGCATGACAGGAAACGCCCCTGATGTTCGCAGACATTTCTGCATGTCTGTGCTGCGCACACAACCTCGGTTCAGAACACATAACAGAAATACTGTGCATGTAAGCTGGGTGTAGAGTCTGGGTCACAAACATGCACTTGAGGACAGTTGCCAGCCGCCGTGAGCTTCATTGTGCATGCATGCAAACGTCATGTTCACATGCGGCTCAACCAACGCTGGCACGACATCTTATCGCCGAAAGATGTTACCCTTGGCATGCATGGAGGCACCGCAGGGTGTCCAAGGGTCGTCATACCACGGCTTCAACCTGGTGTGCATTGATTTGGTGGCGTGCACTATGGCCTACACAAACAACAGCCCAGCTAACCGCCAGAAACAGACAACCTGTGGCACTAGCCAGGCCTCGCATTCCAACACACCCATGGGACAAGCGGAGGAGCGTGGAACAGGGATCCCAACACATCAGCAGGGGCAGACAAGCACGAGTGGTTGTGCAGCCACAACACCACTTCAGCCCGGAAAAGTTTATGGTGCGTTGGCAGGGGTCAAAACGTCTGTGCGTGTTGTGTGGTGTAAGCGACACTGGCAGCCAAAAGCTTGACAATCGACTCCGACAACCCGACTCGCACCCTATGCCTGGCTGATGAAGAGCAGGTTCAGAACACGGCTGTCTGTTGTGACCTCCGGTTCGTGAGGGATACACCTGAGGAAGACACGTGATGCACGTTTTTGGAACATTATGGATTCCTCAACCACTGGTGTGTGCACAGGCTTGCTCATCAAGGTGGTGGCTTTTACGCCCTGGTTGTTTGTTATGCCCCTTGAGACTCCACTGGTACATCCTACAGCTTGAAAAAGCGCTCACGCTGTAAGCGACACACCTGGCTGCAGGCGTGAGCAACGGTCTGTTGGGTCAGTGGCCCAAGGTCGAGTCCGGGGTGGCGCTCATGTCCCAGCTCATGGAGCCATGTAAAGCCTCGGCCCAGGCTCACGCACAAGGCACAGGTAGGCCAATGTCACTGTTTTCATGATAGAATATCTGTGCCTATACTAGGTAAGACTTTTATCTACACAGTTGGTTTGTTGCATCAAAACAACCGTTGCTGTCATTCGGCGGGCCTAAACCAGCACATGCTGCTACAGCAACCAACCAGTGGGGTCGTCAGAGATCTGACCGTTTGATGCACTCCGCTCAGCCACCAGCAGCCGACACTGTCGTGACGTGCTGCATTAGTGGTTGGCACTCAACACTGTGGAACCACTACGGCCTGCTGCTGGTGCTGCTTGGATGACGACAACGATGGTACACAAAGCAGCTTCACCTGGTGAAGTTGTGTTGGGGTCATCACGCTGATCACGCCATCCTTGTCCCTGGTCACACCTTGTCCCTGGTCACTCCTTGTCCCTGGTACTGGTCACTCCTTGTCCCTGGTCACTCCTTGTCCCTGGTCACTCCTTGTCCCTGGCCACTGCTTACCAGTGTCATAGGTTGATGCAATCTGCCTGCTTGCAACGGTCCTGTAGGCTGCCCACCTCTGCCCTGGGAGCCTCTCTTCAATCAGCTTCTGAGCGATGCATGTCGCGACGAGCAGCAGCGGCCGTGTGGCGTCGATGGCGAGCGTCTAGCACTGCATGACCTGAGGGCCGAGCAACACCTAGAGTACATAGCCAGTGCACGCTTTGTGGAGCCCGTGCCTAGCAAGGTGTGTGAAGAAAACAAGGGGGAATAAAGGGTGTGTGTGTTTGTATCTTGTCACATCCGTATCGTCGCACAAGTGGAACACAGATGGCGAAAACAACAACCGATGTGCCTAGCACGGGGTGTGTAGAAGGCAGAGGCGGGCCATGCATGCATGCAGCATGATCCTTCAAGGTTTGCTTTCCAGGGGCTGCTATCCAAGATAAGTGGTTTACCTATCTAACGCACAACTTGACAAATCCGTTACTTGGAACATCCCATGCAGCGGATTTTCCTCAGACCAGAACTTTGTTCACGAACCTGTACGAAGGTCTTGGTTAGGTATTGGTTACTCCTAGTGAGTGAGTACTGAGGCCGACATACATGAGCACTAACACTTCCTTCCTGCATTGCAGTTTGGCGCGTACGGAACCCGATCTCAGACCATCTTGGCAGTTTGGGACAGTGGCCAGTGCGAGTTGCGAGAACGATATTTAGTGCCCCACCAAGAGGGGGGCAACGTGCCCATCACTACCGAGCAAGCCGTCATGCAGGCGCATGCAACGGACATCGGCCAAGCAGGCATGCAGGCACCAATTGCAGCAAGTTGTGCAGCAGAGCCAGAAGCAGACGGATTGCGTGCCTATTTCATAGGAGTGCCAATAGGTGAGGCAGGCCTAGTGGGCCGCTGGCACAGGGACAAGCATTGCTTTTTGATTGAGGCACTGAAGTCGCAAGGTACATGTCACTGCGATGGGTTGTGAGTGTAAGGAGGAAGATTGCATTTCCCGAATAGCTCAAGTTATTGGGAGTTGCGGTATCGGTAACAAGCCTGTGTGGCTTGTGTGACCGGTTCTGTGTGCCCCAGCAGGCTACAGCCGAACATCGATGCCTGGTTCTTCTGATTTGCATGGATATACTCCAGGAATTAATTCATATAAACATGGAAATGGAGGGGTTACCCCAGCCTCTCTTGCGCAAGATACCCCCATGGCTGGCTGCTCATGCAGATGCGCATGCCATGTAACTGGTACCACGAAGGCCATA
>QAXH01000982.1:0-10667 GCA_004335635.1 Chloromonas sp. AAM2 | reverse complement strand
GGCGGCCACCTCCACCACAGGCATGCCGCAGACCACGCTCCCAGGCGCCCCCGGAGAGCCCGGGCGATGTGTTAGCAGTCCCATTCGAGCTTCCACATAGCAAACGTGGTCATGATGCCTCTCCCTGGTCGGGGGTTGGGCGCTCCAGAAAGGAGGGGTCCTGGTTGTGTTGCTGAGACCTCTGGCTTGGGCCTGCGTGTGGTGTGTTGTCTGTGTCCCTCTCTGTCTGTGACCTGTGTGGTTGTGTTTTGGTGCCGCAAGTCTGCCTGTTTCTGGCCTCTGGTTGTTAGCCTGGGGTCTGGAGGCGTGGTGATTGGGTCGGTTGCTTTGCCTGTTGCTTTGTCTCTGTGTTCCTCCTGAGGTTCCCTGGTGACCATGGTCATAAGCATATCTCCCTCTCTCTTTGGGTACGGTTAGGCGCTCAGCAGGCGCAAGGGAATCGCTTGCCGGGCGTGCGCACCTCCCTCCTGTCCGGCCATCCTCGGGACGAGGGTTTCGGACTGCTGCCTTTTGCTGAGCATGTGAGGGCTCGGCATGCTGCTTGGGGCTTGTGCCTACTCCATCACCGGACGATTCCCTCCAAGCTCCTGCACATCCCTCCAGTCCCGGGCCCAGCCCCTGCCCTGCCCAGCCTCCGCCTCAGCCTGCAGCAGCACCGGAGGCAGCCCCGGCTGGTCAGCCCCAGCCCGCAGCAGCACCGGAGGCAGCACCGCCGGGTCAGCCTCAGCCTGTGGCAGCGCCGGAGGCAGCACCGACTGGTAGGCCTCAGCCCATCACACCCCCTGTGGGTCTCTCTAGCGGCAGCTGCTCTCATGGCTGCTTGCCCCAACTACCACCCAGCAATGGCTCTTCTTGATAGAGCCACTGACCCTGGGGGCACCAGACACAACCTCCCCGGACCCCTCCAGCGCATGGCAGAGGGTCTGAGTGCAACGTGTCCGCCTCAAGACTTGAAGCGGGATGACGCACCGCAACATGGTCCCTGGTGCGCAGTTCTGCCTCTGTGGAGCACCCTGTTGCTTCGCCTTCATGAGCCTCATGCTGCCCGGCCCCCAGAAGCTTTGGTCCCGCTTGGCGGTGAGCAGTGGTGGCAGGGCGGCACGACCGATTTGCCACGGCTTGCCACGGTGGCCGACCTCAATGCTTCAGCTTAACCTGCACAAGGGTCAACAGCTGGTGCAGCAGCAGCAGCAGCTGTGTGGTTTCGGCTAGGCTGATGTAAGCAATGCAGGCCTTGCCTGTTTTGACGACAAAGCAGTGGCATGGCATGGACGGTTTCAAACCAACATAACATCACAAGTGAAGCCTTTGCCAGGGCATTTAAGGCCCATGCCGGAAGGCTCAGGGCCTACTGAAAGTGCACCCGCAGTGGCCATGGCACCTGGCTGAAGGACTGGAGAGCCGTCCAAGGCTAACGTCAAGCCAATGTTGAGCCTGTGAGGCAGGTATGTGTGCATCTGAAGAGTGGCATGGCAGCACCTTTGTGGCGAACCCCAGTTGGCCATGCATAACCCGGCACAAGCGTGTGCAGACTGCTGGCATGCAGGATGATCATTGAACAGGCATTCAAGTTCGGGCAGGCCCTGCTGCTGTTTGAGTGCCACAAAATATGATGCCATTTGATTCCTGTGCGCATGGACCCTCAAACTTACGGGTAAATCAGGTGTTCACTGTGACCACCACTGTAGTAATACATGGCATTCAGGGGCTGCATAAGACCATGGGCATGTAGGAACTGCGGTAGTACCCATTGTAGGAGCATTAGCATTCAACACGTGCATACCTTGAAACAGGGCATGCAGACGTGCACAAAGAAACTCTGGCACGCAGGCAGGCATTTGTTGCATGCAACGTAAAGGCAGCCAGCTCGTTCGAGAAGCAAGCAGTGGGCTTGATCGCATTTATAGCAGGCTCATTCCTTGGAAAGGCAGGGATTCCGGTGCCGATCATACAGCGGGCTTTGGTAGGCAAGACAGGTATGTGAACTGACACACAGGCGGCTGGACGAAGTGGCAGTAGAAGCGATGGTCAAGCAAGACGCGCATGCTCAGGCGGCTGAAACACCAACCCGCTGGCCCTCGCATGCAGTGGAAAGCTGTTCTGATACAGATCTGTGACAAGCTTCAGGTTCAGAGCAAGGAGACGACGCTGAGCTGGAGGCTGCCTTAGTGAGCAATAGGCAACCAGCAACGCACCCGAGGACAGCGACGAGGACGATGGCGTGCCACGGTGGAGAGCAGCATGGAGCCGTCCCCAAACACCGCCAGCTGCATCGCACAGCCAGCAGCAGCAGCAGCAGCAGCAGCAGCAGCAATGGCAAGTCCAGGGGCAAAGGCTAGAGCATGGCTAGGCTAGGTGCTAGGTGCATAGGCTAGGTGCTCGTCACAGGTAGCAAGTTGAGTTCGGTTAGACTGCAGGTTGGATGTCAAAACGTGGACAGGCCTGCAACTTCCCAGGACAGACGTGGAGATCTATAGCCCCGGTTCACTTGAGCAGCCAAGGAACGCGGCCCCAAGCACGATCGGTTTCTATTCGTCAAAGCTTTCAGTTGAAACTAACATTGACCTTACTTTCAGGGGGGCGTTCGCTTGAAATTCAATTGTTTCACCTCCATGCTTCATACATCTTATAGACTGCCGACTCCTGGCTTACCAAGCCTCCTTTGTCAACTCGCGATTCCCAAACCAATCTTTCGCCAATCTCTCGTAGTTTCAAGGCCGGTTCCCTTCCCTGCCCTACCAGAAAGGGGAGCGGTTCTGCTTTCCTAGCCGCGGCTGGTGCCATCAATCACACGGTACGTGAGTAGGGTATTGTGCTCATTATGTGGTACAAGCAGCAGGCAGGCAATATGTTCTCGCTTGTGTCTGCAGCAAAGTCTCCTTCATGGGCAGTTAAGGCATGCGCGCAAGCAGACCCCATCAGGCGCGTGGGACTAGCAGCGCATGGCATCAGGCGCATGCGCAAACGATGGCACTTGGGCAGCAACGCGTGTCTGGGTACTTCAGATCATGTGCAGGAGTGCACATGCTTGTGGATGTGAAACAGCATGGAGTGTGATGGCGGTGCATACTGCTTGGCAGTGTATGACAGCGGGATGACCATGCGTGCATGCTGCATACATACATTCGCATACAGGGCACGTCACGCCAACCCTACCCAGTTCTCATTTGCATTACGATCAGCTGGTCGGAGCCCCGCATGTGAAAGCATGCCATCGTGCGCAACTGCATGCCGAGGATACAAGCGACCAGCATCGGCTGGTTGTCATGATACACAGGAGCTGAGCAAACAGGCCTGAGACACCATGTGATGCTCCGCAGGTGCACACACAAGGCTCCCGAGCGTCAGTGCACATTAATGTTGTGCATCTACGTACCACGTCCCACCGTGCCAGAATGCAGAACTGTGGTGCACCTTGTACAATGCCTTAGAAGTCAGTACGCATGCCATAATGTGCAGCGCAGGGGCGTGGTGCTTGCCTGAACTTGCCTGATGCATGTGTTGCAACAGCTGCCTTGAGCATGGCTTGCAACTTGCCCAGCAGGTGCAGTGAGCATGGCATACATGCGTCCCAGCACGTGTTGTGAGAATGCCATGCATGTGTTGCAACAAGTGCCTTGCAACAGTGGTCGTGGCTTACTATCGTTCCTAGGATCTTCACCGCGCTGTGCTTGTGTGTTTGGGGTTGAGTCTACTTCGTGCCTTTACTGTTATTCTGTGCTTTCAAACCTTAGCTGTCACGCCGACGCTGTCGCTGTCGCTGCTTCTTGCTGACACTGCTGTTCACTTCACTGGTGCTGTTAGCAGGCTGTCTCGCTGCTACTACACACCTGCTGACATCTAGACACAGGGCTGCTCTCGCCCAGGCTTCAGTCTTCGCTCTGACACTGGTCGCTGTTCTTCGCAATGTTGTCATCACATTGTCGCACTATCACATTATGCACAAATTCACGGGTTTATATACTTCAGGCAGTGCTCAAGAAACAGCAATCACACAATTGAGGGAAGCGTCTGGAGAAACTCAATCGATGCATCCGACGATGCCGGCTCAAAGGATTGTGCATAAAATCATTACTACAGAGTCCAGCAACCTGCGAAAGTGCAGACCGCGTGCTCCGATGGCAAACTATGCATGCGATACGACTATTCTCGGAAGTACGTCCCAGAAACGTCCGTCCGAAAACTCGAAAAGACAGAGGCTAACAGGCCGCTGTCACATGCCTTGAGCATGACATGCATGTGTCACAAGAGCAGCTGCTCTGTGTAGACGCGTATGCATGCAGCTAAACTCAGGCAAAGCGGCGAAATGGCCGGCAACATGTGTGCAGGGTCTGATGCCTAAGTATGGTGCAACAGGGTAGCTGGGACAGTCAGGGTGGCCACACCAAAGCATGGCATGAACCACCATGCTTGCATGAGCAAATGAGCATGGTGACACATACACCATTCATCGCAAGCACCGCACATGCATGGGCAGCGCATGGCATGCATGCATCAGGCACATGCGGAAACGATCGCACTTGGGCAGCAATGCATGTGAACATGCACAACATGCACAACGAGCATGGGCGTTGTATGTGTGCTCCCACGCCTACCAGTATTTGATGCATGATAGGGCTTGCAGTATTTGCTTGGTGCTGCCTTGCGTGCAGAAGGTAGCAGAAGGTACCGCTGGTCAGCCAGATGACACTCGGATGGGCCGGATGGACAGCCGGCTGAACAGCCAGATGACAGCCGAATCCGGCCTTGAGCAGCCGGATAGCCACTGCCAGATATCCGTTCCAGTAGCCCGGATATCCGGCCATCTATCTGTACTGCTGTGTCAGATTGCCCACACTCGGTACTGGTCATGGCTAAGATGTTACAACAAATGACCTGTAAGATGACCTGTTTGCCGTGACAACCTCAGGAAGCACCAGAAAACTCAGGCACTGAAAACCTAACAGTGCATACACAGGGCGACAGCAGGACAGGCAAAAACAGCGCACGCGCATCAGCAGCCTTGCAAGCAGGCAGGAACCGCGAGCAAGCACTACCCCGTCGCCAGCTCAGCTGGTAGGGTTCTGTCACCAGGTGTGGCAGACCCGAGTTAAAATCCGGGTGACGGGGGGGTTTTCGGGCTTAGTACCAGCAGCCCAACGCGAACTTTGAACTTCTTTCACAGGGTAGGTCAGGGCGGTACACATCGCGACCCGTGTCATGTGACGGCTTCCCTGATGTAAAATTGCCTTCAAACACTAGAGCCCGGGACGGCACACGAGCCTGATAAGGCGTCCGAAACTCCCGGACCCTGGTGATGTCGATTCCAATGTTTATGTAGTCCTATGTCTGGATCTTCTATGTGTGTTGCTGGTGATCGTGGTTGTGAGCATCGCTCTCTCAAGCATCCTCTCTCTCGCATTTGCTTACACTCCAGCCTTCAAGGCAGATCACAAATCCATGTAGTGCTGATGTACCAAGCTCATCTCACCAATCAGTTTGTGATCAATGCGGAAATGCACGAAGAGCAGAACCACATAACTGTAAGAAGACTCAACTTATGTCAAACAATATCAGTGTTACACACATGGCAGACCAAGCGTGCCTAGTTCGGTATCTGCGACGGGTGCTCTCCGGAGACGGGTTCAATCCCCGACACAGTGATATATGCGCGCTCTGACGTCATCAGACTATCGTATCAGTTGGTTTCGCAACCTCAAGATCTCTTATTGACCGGCAAGGGGCTGGATCATAATAGTCACTGACGGTGTTGACTGTCAAGAAACACTGCGAAGAAAGAAAGCATCGCGCAAGGCGAGAGCTGATACCATTGCAATAAAAGTCACACATGAAGCACATGTCACCTTGCTGTGCTGCATGCGGACACAAGGCATACACTATAAAGAGGAGGCCACTGGGGGTGCCAGATGAACTTCAGGTGCATCAGATGTCTGCTTCCAAGGATGTCGAGGTTGGCAGAGATGCCAGATATGAGATATCTGTTGACTGAGACATCTGACATCTTTGGCAGTGACAGATTTCAGAGTTCAGAGGTGTCTTATATCTGTAGACTGAGCCAGATATACGACACCCTTGTAAGTCACAGCTTCTGGGGTTCAGAGATGTCAGATATTTGTAGACTGAGCCATATCTGCCATCTCCTGTAACTTTGCCCCCATCTTTGGCATCTGACATCTGTGAGCATCTTTCACCTTGTGTGGTTAAGGAACTTGGGCAAATCTGACATCTTTGACATTGGACATCTGTGAGCCTTTTTAACATTATCCAAGTAACTTGCATCCCTGACATACTGGGACATCTGCCTTTTTGTTCCTTTCGCCCAATGTACTTGCAAATCTGACATCTTGGACAAATGGCATCTGCCAGCTTGGCACAACCTCATACATATGTACTTACACCAGGGAAGCCGTCAGAGGACACGGAACGGGATGGGCATCGCCCTGGCCTACCCTGAGCAAGAAAGCGAAACGAAAGCAGGGAACAAAGCAGGCAAGGCAGGCAAAACAGGACGGAGCCGCCAAAGTCAAGGCCAAAGACTAGATAAAGGGACGCTAGAAGGGCCAGGAGACCTAGTCAGTCACGTCCAGGAAGAGGCAGCCAGGCTGCAACAGGGCGGAACGTCAGAGTTCAGGCCAGAGCGGTGGCTGCGTCCTGCGACATCTTGGCCGCGTGAGCCCTGATTTCATCCAAGACAAGGGCCCAAGCCTTCAGGCAAATGACTGGGGGAGCAGACATGGACGAGAAATGGGTGACTGCTGCCTCCGGGACTCAGTGATTAGGCCGCTGCCTCGAGGAGCCTGCAGAGCAGACACTTCCTTGAAAGCGTGGGAGGATTTGATTATGTGAGTGATGTGAGGGTTGGCGCGTGCAACCATCTGGCATGTGACCTCTGCTCAGCTGGAAGGGCTGCTGCAGCTACAGCAGCAACATGAGCATGTTGGGCGTCCAGCAGGGCCTGCAGGGCAGCACTGGTGCCTGCCTCATCAGCCTCAGATACTTCTAAAATGAGCGCCGCAAGGCGTTACGCGCTGCTGACTCTGAAGGGACTGGCGCCGCCTGCTCCATCTGCAGCTGGTTGAGCTGCAAGATCTGCTGGGTTAGTGCACGCTTAAAAGGAAGCCCACCAATCAAGCAGGGCACCATCCTACTGTGGCGCGCTCTTCACTTGAGCAATGGTCCACTCCTTGGAACCAGCTACCAGAGCTGGAGTTGCAGTGAGGCCTATCCTGTACCGCCGGAAGCCCTTCCCGTGCTGTGGAGCTGGTGCTGCTGGCCGGGGACGCAGAAACCATGGGCCGGTGGTCCGATGGCGTGAACACGTCAAGCTGACACTAGTACACGTGACCCGGGGCCAGGCGGCTGGGCAGGATCTGGGGCACGGGCAAGGCGTGGGGCCGCGTCAGGAGTGAAGGTCTGCTGTTGCGAGTGATCATTCGGGAAGTAAGCAGAGATGAGGAACAGGTGGTGACCCCGCCAGCAGACAGGCAGGACCAGGCAACGACCGGATGGATCAGCCCACTTGCCCGACTCCAAGATAGTCAGTTCCCCTGAGGCCACCAGATCTGATCTGACAAGGATGTTTACCCCTGCCCGGAAGCGACTACCTGAGCAGGAGTTGTGAGCCCAGAAAGGCTACATGACCGGACTGTCCACTTCGCCAGCAGCCTGCCTCTGCCATGTCCTCGTTCCTGGAAGGACTGCCCGTAGTGGAGCCACCAAGGGAGAGAGAGATGCTTACAAGCACAATCACCAGGTAACCAAAGGAGGAACACGCAGACAAAGAAACGGGCAAAGCAACAGACCCAACCACCCAGGCTGACAACCAGAGGCCAGGGACCCAAAGGGTTCCGAGGCCAGAGATGTGGCTACATGTATGCTCAAAATGCACGTGATCGCACGACGCTGCGGGCTTATAGCTCAGTTGGGAGAGCGTCAGACTGAAGATCTGAAGGTCCTTGGTTCGATCCCGAGTGAGCCCATGAGGTTGCCACTTGTGCCCGCAAAACTAATTTTGGCAGTTGTCCGGTGCAATACCTGTGCGCGCAGACTCCATTGCAGATGCAGCGGTGAATCACTGGGTGGCAGCACGGGTGCAGTATGACCCCTGTGGCCGCCCGTCATGCGTGCTGATTGTAATTAGCAGGTACACTTGCAAGCGCACCTTGCACAAGGTATCACCTTGACGACCCCTGGGACTCACTTCTTACGGTTGTACCACACGCAACTTGCCAGCGCTTGCACATCTCACTACTCTAACTGCACTCCAGCTAAGGAGGGCGAGAAGCCAGAGAGTTGATCTGTCGGTTGTCTGTTAATGCGTCTGTCAATGCGTCTGTTAATGCGTGGTAGACTTCAATGACGATGGAAATCAAACTACATGCTGTGCGTCTGCATTGCGTCATCTGTTCTCGGATACCCCAGGCTTTCCCACAGCCTACTTCAGCGCGTCCTGAAGAGCTCCACGACCAATGAAGCAGATTTGTCGCTAGAGCCCATTCCCACAGAAGTTGCAGCCCATTGCTCAGTATCAATTTTTCCACACGATTCCTTAGCTTCCGGGCACGCAGCCTTCGGGGAGTAGAGCTCTGACCTCTCTCAGAATGCTGCCATAATCCGGTACGGCATGTCCTTTTGGCCGTTATCCCGACAGTCATGGTGAAATCAACGGACGCAGGCCGCAAAGGAGTCTCAGTCTCGCAGCATGTACTGGTACTTCTCCCTGTGGTCAAATTGATGCGGCCAACCTCCAATAGTCCACCGCACTTCACGCGTGCACACGAATTAATCGCCCGTAGTCGGCATTTGGTGGTTATTTTAGCGCGGCATTGCATCCGGCGTATTAAGCTCCGCACTGCATATCCAAAGTAGGTCATGTGTTGCATGATGCATAACCCACATCCTTCCGCCTCCAGGACTGTGCTGCTCTTATGCATGACCTAATGTCCCATTCTGGTCATGCGCACTGCTTGATAGCCTCCAGTGGAACGACTGTGCGGCATCACAGGCTGAGTGTGCAGGATGCCATTGTTCTGCTCAGCTCCCTCCTTAAACTGCAGAGTTCCCGACTCTGTTCAACCATTGGCAAGCCATGGGCACTGTTATTAGCATCATCAGGAGGCGCTGGCTCGCATGTGCCGTGCTGCTGGCAATGCTTGGCGCCCTGGTTGCTGGAGGCGTGGTGTTGGTGCTGTCACAGGCACAACATGCCCAGGATGAGAAACACGCTCAGGTAATCGATAGCACTTCAATTGTTAGCGATGTCACAGGCTGCCGGACTTTATGATGGTTGCCTTACTCTATGATGCACTGTCATAGCGACTAGCCAGAGCATTGATTTGATTTGTTCCTTGCATGATGAATGGAAAATGCATGTTCGCCTTCATTTCACCCATTACTATCATTTCACCCAGCATCTGCATCTCTTCTGTAAACACCAGAAAGCACGACACAGGGTCTTGCGTCAACACAACTGCATCAGCCCAGTACCGTTCTCTTGCAGTCCTCCCAGACATTCCTCGCTGTGCTGTGTGTGTATAGTCTCACAGCCGTTCTTGCATGTGCTTGCAGATGGAATCGTATGCGCATGACAGTCTGGACATTTTTCGCGAGACCATTCTATCCGCAATGTCTTCCCTGCACTTGGGAGTACCGGCAGTGATGCGCAACCCCACACCCAGCGCTCTACTCAATCTTCCGATGTCTCTTTACCGCGATTGGTTCTCACTGGTGTGTGTAACAGGGCAGCAAGGGCAACTTGCATACAAGGAATTGCACGTCAGATGCTACTGACATCTACGGGAGCTACTGATAATACTAGTATATATATATATATATATACTACTGATAAGCTACTGATAATACTAGTCGGGCTAATCTGTGATTAACCTGCTCTATCTGTCAGCAATTCGTGCTACACCCATCAACGTGCCGTACTGAACCTCTGATTGCGTGCAGGCCAAGGATGGCTCGGCTCAAATCTTGCGCATCTTCTATGCTGGTTACAAAGTGGTTGCATATCCACCCCAACTAAAAGCTGTACAGCTTTCCAAGGAGAACTGGACCTTGTTGAACCCGGGTGCAGAGTTCTCCCAAACGCGCACGAACCTCCTATATGCGATCGAAACAGGGCGCCCCGTGATTGTCGGTGCGTAGGCTGAACATGCTGTGTGGGGTTTGCTAGGTATGAGAGATACCAGGCCACGTGGTACCTTCAGGTTTGAACGTGGAACGTAGAACTGAATATTGTTTCTTACAGAAGCCTTCTGCAGCTTCAACGGCCTGTGTTCCAAGCTGATTTGTTTGAAATGCTGCCTTGCGGTTTTGCCGCTGTCTGATGTGCACAGTACCATTGTGCCTGTGCGCAGATTTGCCACCGTCATCGCTTGTTACCAAACTCCTGCTGCTACTGGTTCCCGTTTTCGTCAACGCCACATCACCCACTGAGACGTGGGGCTGGCCATCCAACATGAGTGCCTCTGGATGCTGGACAGGCGAACTGCCATGTTACAATGAGAAAACTGGCCAGAAATGGTGCGTGGGCGAATCACATTGCAGTGTCGGTAAATGGGGATTCTATGCAAAGACAGAGTGTTGTATATAAAGAGTGCGGTTTCTACCCCTTACGCAGGTCCAATGGGCCTGAAACCTTGCCAACATGTCACAATAGG
>QAXH01000980.1:2597-13287 GCA_004335635.1 Chloromonas sp. AAM2 | reverse complement strand
CTAGGTACAGAAACGCTGCAACCCCAAAACATGTACCAGTCATTTTGCAACATACTGCATGTAATCGCAGATAGGAACGACCGACAAAACAGTATCAGTCGCCCCATTACAAAGATGCGAGACTGAGTTGCTACGTGTCCCATGGACCCTAGGGTCACACGACTCAACACCCCTGGCGACACCAACCTTCACCTCGCGACGTAAAACAAATAAGCGTGCATGAGTAGTGCATTAGTAAGTATTCTGCACTGTAAGGTACTTTCCAAAAGCTATACCCTACCTTGTATAACTAAGCATATACATAGGAATGACATACGAGCTCTTGATTACGCCCGAAAAACACTTGAATGTTTGAGCGAACACAGTTTTCCTGTTGAGTTCTTGCTGTTTTTTTGCCATTTTCGCCTACAGAAGCCATCGCAGTTCAAAAAGGAATCAGTGAATTGAGTTCATCAAATCCATGCGAACGCATTTTTTGGTTTTGCTGGGCATTGTTTGCTGGGCAGCTCCTACATCAAGGCTTTGCCGCTGCATAAGACAATGGGAAAATGTTGATCTGATACATGGAAAAGAACAGAACAGGGTTGCCGAGTAACTACCCTGAAGCAATCATCCACACAATGATGCGAATGAGGGGCGGTCGGCATGCCAGTCAAATGCACGCTGCACAGTTTCGCGCGTCACCATCACAGCCTTTCCTAATCCTGATCGGAGCAGTATCTACATGCTGCGAAAGTTGCCACCTAAGTGTGATCAGCCCTGCTCACACTCGCATGGGCTGATTGCTCAGCACCACAAGTTCGTCCCCATGGGTGTTTGCCATCAGCTCAGCCACCGTCGTGTCCTTGATGCTGCTGCCGACAATGCGACGCAGCTGTGGAAAATCTGTCTGCATGGCCTCGTAGAATGGCTGTGCTTTTGACGCTCCCATTCGCGCGGTGTTGACCTCCATCACAATGACGACATTTGGGAAGCGACGAATTGTCAATTGCATCCCGGCATACACGTCAGCTTCAGCACCCTCCACATCAATCTGCAGTGTGTGATACAAGTCGAAGTTTTGAAACAAGCTCTATGCTGCTTGCACAAAATGAAGTGCTTTGTGCAGTGGGTCACTCCCCTTTCGTTACTCTTGCTCCCCGCTTTCACTACTGCCCCGTCCACTTTATCCGTTGTAAGTTCTCCCTGTCCAGCCCTCGTCCTGTTCCTCGCTCACAAATACCTCACCTCCGTTGCTCGCGCCAAGTGTGGCGGCAATCTTTGTGCCAAATGCCTCAACGACAATGCGACATCTTGCCGGATTTCTTTCCTTGCTTTGTTCCCCATTCCTTGCGATCTTGCTGCCCGCTGCCCTGCTCGCCACCTGCCTGTTTTGTTCCCTGCGTTCGTTTTGCTTTCTTGCTCAGGGTAGGCCAGGGCGGTGCCCAATTCGTTCCGTGTCCTCTGACGGCTTCCCTGGTGTAAATACATACTAGTAGCAGGCCTGCAGGCCTGCTAGTAGGGTAAATACATACAGATACCTGCTGTGCCTAGCCATCGTCATCATGGCCCGCCACAAAGTAAATGAAGTCTCTCTCACACTTGGCATAACAACCACTGCAGTTCTAGCATCTGATTCCGTATCATTGCACTTCCTCAAACCCCTCTCACACTCAGCTTGCCATCAAACCAGCACGTTTTGTTTACCTTGACCAAATCCAATCTTTGCCAGGGCGCTACCACTGCGTCCACTGTGGTGGTTGGAACATCCACACTGATTGCGGCGCTCGTACTGCCTGCAGGAGGGAAAGCAGTAGTTGTGAGAGCAGCAGCCTGGCCTGTCATGCAGCAGCCTTGCCTGGCATGGAGCAGCCTTGCCTGTCAAGGAGTGCCACGTGCACACGCTCAGAACGGGCAACAAATTCTTCTCTGGCACACCCCCTGCTTTGGCTGTTGAGCAGCATTTTGCAGACGACCGTACGAAAACAATAACCCCTGAGCATCATTCTCATGTCACGCCCAAAGGTATGCTGACGGCCAAGCTGGGCCCGCCTACTCCGCCCATGTTATCCCACAAACAGCCTCAGCTAGCCTCAGAAAACAAACCTGCTTTCCCCGTGGGTTCCTCTGTGATGCGATTATTCAGAGGTCGATCCTTCCACATGGTCATTTTGACAACCTTGCCGTCGTCTGAATAAGCTGCCTTATGCATCAGCTGCGTGTTGCCGGAAAGCAGACCCAAGAACTCCAGCGTCCGCTCAGCCAAGTGGTACGTGCGAGGGTTGGCCTCGATGCCTATCACTCGCCCCCTTGGCCCCACTACGTTGGCGAACATGATGGTGTAGTAGCCCACGTTGGTTCCAACGTCAAGGATGTGATAGCCAGGCCCGGAAAGCCTGCATCAACGATGGAGAAAGACAGTGCAAACATACCGGTACATGCAGGGCAACACATGCCGCTGACATGCACCTTCCAGTGACATGACGTCTGTCCAGCTATCATTTGTTAACAGAGTATTGTCATGTCAATTGTGAAAATACTGGCTCATCAGACGACCGTCACATGCCATACAAAAACGGTGCAATGCCGTACATCATGCGATTGTTGTCACACATGTGCCTCACATGAACAGATGTAAGCTGAGCTGGAAGGAGATTGCTGACCAATAGGCTATCTCTTCACAGGTATAGGCTGTCTTATTGTATCTTGACCACTGGGACTTGCCTCCTCTTTTTTACCCACCTGTCACGCCTAGCAAACTATCTGTAAATATTTTATTCTATTTTATGAGTTTGCCATTGCTAGCACACTATATTCAGTACACTATGTGCGCTGCAACGTTGCCGCTCCCTGGCTTTCTGTCTCTCGTGCTTGTAGTGCCTTTGGACCACATGGCTCACCTGCGTAGTACAGATGAAACGTCTGGCTCCCATCCAACACCTCGGCACAAGTGGGGCGTCATGCCCTTGTCAGCTCCCTCCAATACCATGTGCACTCCGAGAGGCTGCATGTCCAGCAGCACGTGATTCATTGATGTTCACTACTCTCAACGACAATACCATGTGCACTTCAAGAGGCCGTACATGACAAACGGCAAAATATAACGTAAGTTGCAACCTGCCCACGTGCTGCAGTTACAGTGACAGTACCTGTTGTTGAGCCTACGAATGCCATGCACGTGGCACCACGTGCTGTCATGCGCTGGCATGCACGGTTGGCTCACACACAATCAGGGCCACAAGGTTCCACAAGTGCGTTCAGTTGCCGTGGCTACCTAGACACATCCACAGGGCGAGCATGCGCTCAGCGATTCGCAAATCCGGGCATTGTGCTAGCAAACCGAACGCTGGACGACCATGTGCATACGACCTAGTGCATACGCCTAGCCCTTGGCCCTAGCTCAAGAGAGCAGGCGCAATATCTAGCCCTAGCAGGAGCTTAGACCCGTCCTGTGTTGCTCACCACTACGTAGCACATGACCATGCCATTTCCGAGGTAAAGGTTCTGCTTGTTGACACCTCCCTGCAGCACGAGTAAGAGCATGTGCTTCGAACATGTGCTGAAACAGCAAACACAGCAAGCTGGCAAGCAAGACATTGCCCCTACATTATGGAATGCACAACGAACCTTGAGGGAATGAAATTCAATTCCTGCGCTTGTGCTGCAAAGCAGATACTATTTCTGACAACAATTCATGGGTTTATGCTGTTGTCTTCTGATACCCTATGTAACTGTTTTTATTTTTCCAGCAATAATACGAAATTTTTGTTCGCACGGATCTTCTGTCTATGTAATGAGCACTGAGCAGTGATCGTTGCAATGGCATTACGGTAGATAAAGAGATCACATATCTCCCATTAGATTATGAGGCCATTGTGAGATGGTTGGCAAAGGAGGGGGAATGGGAGGTAAGTGGCATGCAGGGGTTTGTTGACGAAAGTCCTCGGACTTAGAGTGGACTTTGAATGGAATGGTGACAAGTAGGAACGATGTAATGGTCACATGCCAAGCAAACTCAGTAAGCGGCGTATGCAGTGCCGTGTGTGCATGCAGCATATGCACGGCACATGACACATGTATGCCAAATGCACAGTGGCGCTGCCATCATATGACTGAGAGGCAACAGCCGGCAGGGGTCATGCTCACATCAGGCTGCATGGGTCATACCCACATCAGGCTGCATGGGTCATGCCCACATCAGCCATCAGATTGGTTGATCTGTTACATCAGGGAAGCAGTATCTCGTGCATGGCTTGCTCGTTCACAAACTTTCACCTGAATGCTTTACATGTGTGACGGGACATTTTTCAAACATGCGAAGGCAGCAACAGTCCATCTAATCACAAGTAGCACGCTCTAGCTGTGACGCACCCACCAACGTTGCAATGCTTGTCAACTCAAAGGACCCAATGATGAGAAGCAATCCGGCGATGAACAGCAGCATGTACACGCAGGGAGACATCTTTTAAGGCTGTTGCGCCAGCGCTTTACATTTCCTGGCCTGCGCCAAATCCGGCATAGCAAAAGACATCTGCCTTGACACATCTGGCGGGTAAAGAAAAACCAAGAAGCGAACGAGAACGAGAATGGGAGATAGAACGTGAAGCCCAACACGAAAACGGCGAAATCAACCTGGCGAGCAATAGTATACACCTCTGCGACGACGCTTAGTTGGATGCCTCACTTGTGTTTACCTGTTGTTTGCAATGACAGGAAAAACAAAATTGCCAGTTTCGGGACATTGATGCAGTGCTGACTACTTTAATTTAGTGGCGTGACCGAGGGTTGTGTGACTCCTAGTTTTGTGTGACTCACAACCAGACAGGTCAGTGTGTTACCAGCTGGCACGTTTTCGCATGTCAAAGTTTTGTTTGACTGGCCGTCGGACTGACCAATGGCCCACTGCCTGGGTGGCCCACTGCCTGGGGCGGCTGTTGGAGGACATGCTTCGTTCATGGCAGCCTATAACAAGCCATATGCTCATATTCTAATGATTGTGTTGTGGCTGTTTCTTTTGAGTTGTGTTGTTTGCCTACACCTGTATCACATTAAAAAAGGCAGTGGTCACCTACCAGGTCACCCACCAGTCCCAGCCCCGGGTGTCCCCATCCCCCGATTGCTGTGGTGGTTCCTGTGTTGGTGCCATAGACGGTTTTTGCCAGCGAATGCTTGCGAGCCCTTTCCCACTATGTCTCCGAGTCAATGAAGAGTGCTCAGTGCAAGCCGGTTAAAGTACGATTGATCAACTTGCAGCACATGATCTATCCCGACCATTGTGTGCTATGAGACGCGCGAAATCAGGAGCCCACGTCAACTCCCTGTGATGGAAGGCTGTGAAAAAAAATCCTGTGAGAAGTACCCGGTGGCACGTGCCCGTAATTTGAATCTCGCGTCCGGCGGAGTGCGCCGTGCAGCGGAAGGATGTCTCATGCAGCAACCGGCCTCTGATATGATGAGAAGCAAAGCTCGCGAACGAGGCGCACATGGCCTATCAATCCAACTCCAACTGACTGGCGCCCATGCAGCAGGCAGCCGGTGGCTTGGCATGCCTCCTTCTTTGGCTTTGTTTCCGGCCATCAACTACACCTCTGACGCATGCTACTCTGCATAGCAACAGAAAGACATCAGCAATTGCGGACAAAACCAGCATCTCCACCAGCTCTGCGCCTGCCTTATTATTTGCATTGGTGAGTCAACATGGAGCATCAACATGGGGTTTTCCATTGTTGCCATTGATTCCAAACAGGCCGAAGCTCGTGTGACCTGTCATGTCCTGGCATAGTTTCTGAACCAACAAATAGCAGTTGGCGTAGCAGCCTGGCTGCACCAGAATGATGTCGTGTCATCTCAGTGCATCTTCAAAATGATTATAGTATGTCTTGAACGGCCCTTACTTGCTCTCCCACTTGCCAAATAGAATCACTGCCCGCTTGAGATACTTGGCGCACGACTTAATTGATTTGTTACATCAGGCAAGCCGTCAAAGGACACGACTTTGTTCGGTGTACCTGTCCAGGTGGTACTAGCCCAGTTTTTCAAGAACTTGTGCCAGTATGTGGTCTGCTGCATTGAACCCTACCTTGCTCTGTCATATTGCTCCAATGCTACAGATCAATGCTTTAGCTGACAAGTTGCCACAAAACTCTGCATGCATGGCATGTGGCTGGTTGCACCCATGCATGAGCCCACAACCGCATGCATGAGCCCACGACCACATGCATAAGCCCATGATTGCATGCCATGTACGCTCAGAACACGGTGGACAGAGCACCAGTCAGCTTGTGGATCTGTGCCAGCATGTGATTCATATGTGTTGGTCAGGACAGTATCCATCCTTGCCTCTTGCATGGCTTGCTCTCGCTCGCCCTTGGTAAATGTGGGCCCCCTGTTCCATATGATGCATACAAATATAATCTGTATACATATGATCTTCAGGTGTCCATCACCTATGATGTAGATGCGTGTGGGCACCTTGGCAGGCCTGACGTGTGTGGCCAAACATCTGTCAAACGCTGTATTGCTCTCGAATCTGACCCCTGCACCTGTTCTTTTTGCTTCAGGTTGCTCGCATGATTACCCTGCCCCCTTCAATGGGCTGAACTCAGTGTACCGAACAGGCGTATTGCTACTCAATGCTCCTGCCGGCACTCCTCCCATGTTGCATCTCTGAGTTCTGGATCACCACTTGGAGGCGGAAGAAAAAAGGGGCTCAGCCACAGTTGCCCACGTGCTGCAGTACACCAGTACTATGATCAACCAGGCCAACCAACCAGTCTTGTGGCTCTTGTTAATAGGTATGTGGCGACTCCGGGACGCACTGCCTGCCGTTTCCTTACCACCATTGTACCACGTAGGTCAAGCAACAAGGTCAACCGCAAAGGCGGTGTTGGGTACATCATCATCATCATCATTACATGGCTTTTCATGGTTCAATCCACGGTGCTGCAGCTAGACACAATATCTCTCCAAGAATCACGCGCCTGACAATCGTTAAGCCAAAAAAGGTCACTGGTAGCAGGGTGCAAAGTACGAATCACTGGCAACACGGTTCCAAGTCGAGAGTGGGGCACCCCTGCCTCTCCTAGTGCTGGGTACGCTTCAGAGCTTCACTGAGACTGAGCAGCCGCAGCAGATGCGTGTGCTCATACTGTAGAAAATGGTATTTGTACGTGACATACTGCGTATGCTTACAGGTTGTGTTGCTTATAGGATGCAACTGAACATCAGGTTGACCTTGTTGCTTGAGTTGCTGTTCAGCTCTGGCTTTTTTGCAGTTTTCAACATGAATCTTTGTTTCCGGTCTAATCCTTTTTCTTTTTCGCCCGTTGCCCACACTGATACACTTGCCGCCTACCTTGATTGTGATTGGCGGCTGCTGAGGGGGGGTGGTGAGCAGGTGTGTCGTGCTCATTGCTACTCTCAATCAGTCACCACTATATATCACCGCTGACTGCAGGCCCTGGGATAAACCAGAGCATCCTGTCTGGTGCTGGTGATCAGCTGAAGCACGTGCAGTACGTTTCCTTCTTAGTCACCTGTGGCCAAGGGTTTGATGGCAACGAGTTTTCACACTGATGGGTAGTCAGGGGGGCGTTTCTGGGTGTTTCAGGCCTTCGTTAGTCTTGAAACCGCTTCAAGCAGGCTTTGACAGTTTTGTCCGACTTTTGGGCGGTGTGATGGTTTCTGGCGATTGGCTGGCAAGAAAGGTAGCTGACATTGGGCGCTAAATGCAGCACAGCACCTGCGTGCTAACATTCAAAGGACTCCCTAAAGTGCTCCCTTCAGTGCAGGATTGCACAGCCAACCGCTCATGAGCTTGCAAGCAAAGTAGCGAGCAAGTGAGACCGCAACTGGGTATTGCTGCCACTGCCCACGTAAATCAAACAAATTACGTAAGTCATGGTGGTGGGCAGCCTGCCCGGGCTTGTTACCAGCTGCTGCCCGCTTATACCCGTGTCATTGGGCGCAGACAATGTGGCCCGCAACTCACTGCCTTTGTTCCTGCCTTTCTTCTCCTTTCTTGCTCATCCCGTCCCATGTCCTTTGACAGCTAGAAAGCAAGAAGTCAGGGCATATATGCAGAGCCATATAAGGAACATATCCACACGTCGCCTTGGGTATCCGGTGTAAATTTTGGCGGGATGCGTTCTGCAGTGTGCATGTGCTTGCCCTTGCAGGCTGTCGTACACCTACACACACCACCTGTACTACATCAATGACTACTACAGGGACCTTGGGTGAGCGATAGCACTTGGTGCATGTGGGCCCCATTGATACAATCTCTGTACTATATGCTACTTCTCACCTATATTGCTTCAGGCCCGGTGGTAGTATGACTATTCACACAAACTGTCCCAGAACTGACCAGAAACTGTCCTTGGTGTTGCTTTATTGCTTCTATTGCTATATTGGCCCGGCAGGATTGGTGGTAAAGTAGAGAGGGCAGGAAATTTCGCCACTAAACCCTTTGGTACCCCTTTCTTCCGCACTCTTCCCTCTCGCTTCCTTGCTGTTTTGGCCCGCGCTTTCTCTTTCCCTCTTAGGGTAGGTCAGGGCGGTACACACCCCAGGGCGGTACACACCCCACACTATGACGGCTTCCCTGATGTCACAAGTTAACCCACAGTTATGCATTGCCTCTCGCGCGCGCAGGGGCATACACTGTCGTTGTTGCGGACATGTCAACGTTTGCCCGCCACGCACGCACCCTCAGAGGGTTGGATGGCAGCGAGATCGTCTCGGGCACGTCTCTGGTACAGAACCTCATGTAAGTTTGAAATGCGATGTCCGCTGCACCTTGCAATTGTACCTGCTCTCCTGGCATGTCTGATATTTGAGCCTTTTACATGTATGTATTGACACCAGGGAAGCCGTCAGAGGACACGGAACGGGATGGGCACCGCCCTGGCCTACCCTGAGCAAGAAAGCACAGCGAACGCAGCAAACAGAGCAGGCAAGGCAGGCCAACTCAAGGAAAACAGGATCGAGCCGCCCCAAGGTCAAAGACTAGACAAAGGGACGCAAGAAGGGCCAGGAAGCCTGGTCAGTTCACGCCCAGGGAAAGGCAGACAGGGCGGAACGTCTTCCAGATTCGCATGTGATACACATCTCCAGTGTTTGCTCTATAGATAGTGGCATGCATGGACACCATGCTTGACGCGCTAGGACTTCCCATTGCATGCGCCTTCTGTGCTCTGTTCCTGTATTTTGTGGCTGGTTGCCTTCCTTTCTGCCTTGTTCGTTTCTGCCCTTGGGCAAATTTCTGCCTTTGTTCCTGCCTTTCTTCTCCTTTCTTGCTCAGGGCAGGTCAGGGCGGCACACATTCCGTCCCGCGTCTTTTGACGGCTTCCCTCATGTGACAAATCAATCAGACTCTCCATAGTCCTTGTCCATATTTACGAGCAACAAAGAGTACACGGCATAAACCGACGCATGATTTAAAATCTGATTCAGCTGAAAAACACACAATAAGTTGTGTCTCAGAGGACCAGGAAACATGTTCAACTACCTCTATCTCTGCATATATCTGACTTGCTTTTGAGTGGTTGCTGGCATGCTCAAATTTATTGACTTCTTATCATGGTTTGCGTGTTGCCTGCAGGTTCAAGGAATGGATGCCATTGTAAGGTGTTCAGGCAGGCACCTCTCCACGCAGCGCTGACATGGCTAGCGAGGCAAGAAAGCATGACCCAAGACAACTGACTGATTGTGCATCGTCACTCTGCTCTATGCAAATGAACCATACTGTCTCTCTGTGGCCTGTTGCAGCGGTGCATGCGTCAACACACACACGTGCTCCCAAGTCCAAACATCAAGTGTTGCACATGCACAGTGCTGGGGATCTGCCAAGATTGACAGGCCAAGATTGAAAGAGCACCAATACCATGTACCATGTACATGAGCTCAGGCAGGGGTAAACGGACATCGGAATGTCGGGCCTGGTTGTTTGGGATGGTTGCCGGGTTGGTTGCCTGGTCGAGCAGTTGGCGCTTTTTAAGTATGGTTGGCAGGCCGCCATGATGGGAATGGCATCGCACAGTTTTTGATAATGCAGTAAACATGATTGGACTGCTCTAACATCACTTGAAACTTTATAACTGGAACACCCACATAAAGCTGCAAACATTCATGGCAGAGGGCCCTGAACCTTGCATGTGCATGATTTTTGGGGGCATCGTGCCCATGCTTAGCTTAGGATGGGGATGTTGGCTGCTGCTGAGCGCCTAGCTGGTCGGTCCTGCAGTACCGTGGGTTGGACCATGATAAGCTATGTAATGATGATGCTGATTCATGGCTGTATGAGTTGATGAAAGACACTTGTATAGACATTGTTGATTGAGTCCTGCTGCATGGCTGAATGAGTTACACTTGGATGGTTGCATTGAGATGTGCTGCAGTTGGATGTGTGTTTGATGGGATGTGTGATTGGGATAGCAGTTTCTCTGGTTTGGTCTGCTCAGCAGGAGCAAAATGAACGAAAACAAATGGCGGCCTAGTCATCACCAATGAACCACCAATAACAACTGTAAACATACCCAGAAAAATAGAAGTTTGCCAGTTCTGGGACAGTTTGTGTGAATATGTCTGTAATACTGCCAGGAACCATTGTGTGCCAGGTTTGTGTAATCCACGATAGATTTTCGAGCGGCTTGCTGACTCAGCTTCCAAGAAGCATGCCGGAACATACGCGACAAGCGCATCGCGCGACAAG
>QAXH01000975.1:0-17000 GCA_004335635.1 Chloromonas sp. AAM2 | reverse complement strand
TGTGCGATTGACGCACATACGAATACACCCATGTTTGCCTGACACACACAGTCATTGTGTGGCCACAGCCCCTGTGAGCACCACGGACAACACTGGTTCCAGTGGTACTCCCAGGAATTGTCCCAGAACTGGCAAACTCCTTTTTTTCCTGCTAGTTGCATTTTCTTGTAGCCTTGATTACTGAACAATGATTCTTTGTCAAAACGTGTATCAACGGCAGGGTTCTGTCACATGGGTTGGCAGTCCGGGGTACGAACCCAGGTGACGGCGGGGTTTTCGGGCTTAGTACCAGCAGCCCAACGCGAACTTTGAACTTCTTTCTCAGGGTAGGTCAGAGCGGTACACATCCCGACCCGTGTCATGTGACGGCTTCCCTGAAGTAAAATTGCCTTTTGTATAGACGTGGAAAGCACAGTGGCAATAAGTGTGGATCGAAACCTAAACAAAATGTAGAATTTTGTGGCAAACACTTGAAAAATCAAAATCGTGAGATTGTACAGCAAAGTGGTACTAAAATAACAGATCACACTTTGCGCTGGGTTGCTCACAAGCGCCCTGCAGCCATCACGGCTTCAAAGAATATATGAAAGGTGCAGCAATCACCAGTTCAGAACCACACGCCCTGCAACACGTGGACGGCTTCAGTCACCGCACCTCAGGTTGCACATTTGCAGCTTATCGATGTACGTGCCTGTGTTCCAAGTCATGTTTTTATCCAGGGCATTTTTAGCCAGGGTTTTGAATAACTCGTCGTGTACCCATCGTGCACGTTCTCAGCAATGTTCTCAGCACGTTCTCAGCATCCGGCCCTATGCTCGCAGCCTGTTCATGCTTCAGGGAAGGCTGGGGTGCAGTGCACCATGTGAGTTGCGGTAGCTTGCATGGCAACACGTGCAACGTGGTCTGGCTCTGACAACATGTTGGATGGAAGCATCTGATATAATGCCCGACTAGCTGCAGCTACTAAACCACAGCCAGGAAACACTTGCTATTTAACGCTTGCAAACTCCGGGGGGGGGTCTGAACTATTGTTAGAGGGTCATGGACCCATTGGAGTCGCTACTCAGCGGTTTTGCGCGCCGACGGTGGCATATCAAAGTTCAGGTATGAAAGGCTCTGTGTATGAAGTTTCATCCAATTGCGACATGTGGTTGAGCGGCCCCCGTGTCCATAACCCTCTAACAGTAGTTGACCCCCCCTGACAAACTCCTGCCGTGGCAGGAATGCCTCCTGCCTGGTCGGCCAGTTGGAACCCCTCGAATCTCCTGTCTCGGCAGGACGCCTACCGCCTTCTGCCCATCATCTCCTGCCCAGCCATCTCCTGCTATCATCTCCTGGCACGACTTCAAGCGCAGGACGCGACAGGTGCCGTGCAACCCGAAAATGTGTACAAAATCTCACAAGTTCCACAGTGTACCTTAGAAGCTCTCAAACCTCACTGTTTGAGTGGTAGGGCGCTCGCATGGTGTGAGCCTAGGCTCGAGACAATCCGAAAACCCTAGACCGGATGCCCAAAGCTTGTTGTGGTTTTCCCTTGGACGATGTATCAAGGCAACATTGCTACTTTGGCTACTGTACAATTGAGTTCTGGGCAAACGCAACCTGCGCCATCTCGGAGCCATGGCCCGATCAGCCCAGAACGACAGGCTGACTGGTTCATGAGCTGGAGCTTTTTGCGAGCTTCCATGAGCATTCGGCAGCTAGTCGGCCCTGCGTCTGGGGGCCCTCAGACTGGACAGGGGCCCTCAGGCGCAGGGCGGCCTTTTTTGGCGGTTTTATTTGCTACCCAATCATACAGTGACAGTCCCTATCTCCGACCGGCCAAGATCCGATCAGTGTTCAGGGTTGCGTTTGTAAGGGGACTCACACCCCATGACGGCTCTCTTAACCGCCAGCATTGTCCTCTATTGCAACTCGCAAATCAGCTTCTCGAATCGCCATCAGCCTTTTGAACCGCCATCAAGGAGCCTGCTCGCCTGCCTGAGGTTATCAATTTGGTGAGCTTCATGTTATGTGAGTCGCACAGCGTCTTGATTTGTAGGACGCGCAGCAATCTGTTCCGTAGGCCAGGCGACACGCCAACTGCAACCTATTCCCAGGGACGCCACGACGAAGCAGTCGATTGCACTGCATACATGAATCTTTTCATCACCAGCGTCATCAACGGGACGTAGATCAGCCCACGCCGGACTGACGCGCGGGCCTTTGCCCATCATGCGATGAGCACAACGAACCGGAGCGAGCATGCAAGCTGTGAACGCAAGCGCCTGAGCGCCTCAGCGCTTTACACGCTAGCGATCGTGGGGCTGCTGGCAGTGCTGAGGCATGTTGGTTTTCTTGCAGTCACCCAGCATTCTCAACCCCCACCACTCTCACCCGACAGCATGGACAGCAGGACACTCAGGCGGAGCAAACGTGCGCTGATGCAGCAGCCAACCACCTCCAGTCCCCAGATCCAGCCACAGTCAACCAGCCCTTCAATTCATTCCATATTGGCAGGTCAATCTGACCCCACCGTCCAATCATCCACAGCTAGCCAGACAGAGGAACTTAACCCTCAGTGCACGGTTAAGATTACGTACAGGACAAACAATATCCAAGTTTCGTCTGCGGCGACTCCAGAGTTTGTTGGGATGTTTTTTATGGAGATCAGCTCTGCCGACACAAGGGTGGGAATTTTTGAAAAATAAAATATACATATGATGGCCAGCCGAATCTGCACGTGCTTTGTGTCTACTGTACTTAATGAATGATGGTTCGCAGAACAAGGATTATGACAAGGGTGATTGGTGTAGCAAATGTGTACGAAACCAGGACAATCTTTATGCATCATGGTTGCAGAAGTAATGCCGCAGCGCCTGCAGCCGCCTCAAAATCATAGCATTATGCGCTGCATCTTCATTGAAACCATGCACGAGTTGCGTATAGAGGCTTGCTAATCCTGCCACAGATTAACATCAGCTCCTGGGTCCTGGCATGGAGGTTCACTGCTGGCGAGCTACTACTTGGACGGGTCACAACGGGCTTCAAAACCGCAGGTGGGATGGTGTGGGTCAGGGGTCTTCCAAGCCCGAAATTTCTGCTAGGGTTCAGCTCGGGAATTGAGACACTGTGGGATCACTGTAGTCATAGAGATGGGCGTGTCGGCTTTGAGTATTATTTGACCACAACGTCATTACTGGACTGACTTGATTGATACGGTCTGGTTTAATTCTGCTTTGATGTGGTGCATGACGACCTTCCACCTGGCGAACATACGGCGTTAGGATGTGTTGGCATCTCAGCTGGTAACCTACAAGATTGTACACCTTTTTGCAACACACCTGGCGAAAAACGTCTATTTGTTAAATCACGCCGTTATTCCAGAACCTGGCCCTCCACTTAATCCCTCAACGCTACGTGACTTTGCCGCACGCCACAACCCCCAACACACAGGGCCAGGCTTTCACGGGGTGATTGAATAACACAGTGGACCTGCGCTTGATAACAAGCCCGCAATCATTGCATGCACGTTCCTGCCCTCTAACAGGTGATGTGGAGATTGATCGCATCGCGTCTCAGGGTCCTGACCAGGCCAGACCAGGCCCTGAGTCATTGGCTGTTCTTAGTCGAACGCCACTCAACAGCAGAGGGTTGCAGGTTCCCTTTAGAGCGAAGCCCGCACCGGCCTCAGATCGACATTTTGGGGTGGGGGTGCCGGCGGATGTCACCTTCAACGGCGCGTCTTGCACGCCTCGTCCGCTTGAGGCTCCAGCAAATGGCACGTCACAACAACGGCCGGTACTGTTGAACGCAGAGCCGCTCATTCCTATAAACTGGCCTCAGGTACGACAGACGCTTGGACCGCACCTTGGGTGCTCAAAGTGTGACCACAAATGCTGAGGAACGCTTGAACCGTATCATAGTATGATCAGAAATCTGCGTGCCTGCCATCGCGAAAATAGCTAGTGCTGTGTCACCATGCGCTGCGTTGCATTTTAGGCGTCAACTCATCATTGATGAACTTATAGCCAGTTACGTGTTCCTGCTGTCATACCCGGCCACAGAGAGATCAGACCTGATGGCAGCCTGTACTTGCATGATATTACCAAGCCCAGCAAGCGCAGCAGCCCCTGTTGCATGCTTTTTTGCACACCGAGTTGTTTTGAATGCGTGCATGACTTGCTGGCCTGTTGCTCACGTGGCATCTGCCATGTGAAACTAGGCTCTACCACCTCTTATACTTAGCATGGATTGTGTGTTCAGGTTCCACTCTCTCACGTTTGGTCACTCCTTTACACTGTGCTCACGTAAAACCTGTGCACATGCTTAGGTGCTGTTGGTCGAGTACATGCCCATGGACTCGAGCACTGCCACACCCGGCCAGGGTGTGTTCTCACCCACCTTCACCAAACTAATGATCAACCTTACAAACCCTGGGAGCGACAAGACCATTGCGCTGCAAGACATCGTGCTGCAGTACTGGTGAGATAAAGGACAGGGCTAAGCGGACAGTAACACAGCTGTTGGGTGTCAGATGTGCTGCCGACTCACCAACAACACCAACAAATGGATGCAAGGTGGCCTTAGAACTACTTCTTATGGTGCAGCAAGGCTGCTATGCATCAAGTGTGAGGCCAGGGCGAGCATAATGTAAGGCTCAAAGTAACAGGGACAGGTCAGGGTGCTGCCGATCCCTTCACTGTTTCCTGCGACCGTACACGTATGCCTGACATTGGGCCATTGGGTCCAGACGTCATACTTCGTCCTCGAACTTGGCATGGACCCGTCCCCTGCAGGTTTGATGCTACTGTGCCTGATGCACTTGCTTTGACTGGTTTCGTACCAGCTTCTGACACAGCTGGGCTAGCAGGAGCTGAGTCCAACACCCCAACAGCTGGAATTGGCTTGCAGACGCAGCAGTTCAGAATGTGAGTGCACATTGTTACTGCTGGCCGACATCCAGCTTCTTCTTCTTCTTCTTCTTCTTCTTCTTCTTCTTCTTCTTCTTCTTTTTCTTCTTCTTCTTCTTCTTCTTCTTCTTCTTCTTCTTCTTCTTGTGACATCTCTTCCCTAGTAATGCGACATCTCTTCCCAAGTACACTCAACTCTACAGCATCACAAGGCAGACATGCGACTCCTCGCCAGAAGGCCATTACTGTGGGGCGATGCCATGTAGAGGTGTGGCAAACAGTAACTATGGCATGGGCGGGGCCGAACACGAGCATTAACGAGAGGAGCTGAACACCTACCCATAGACAAGCGTGAAGCCTCGCACCAGCAAGTAATGCAGATCAATTGTCAACAGTGTCAATAGCTTGAAGGCACGCGTGAATGCAGCGCGCCACTTCACTAGGGTCTTGCATACAAAATCCCCACACACATTGGGTCTGGAAAAGATGTGAAATGCTTACACAAACAGAAAGTGGTCCATAAATATGCTACCTTGGCCAGCGGTTTCACATCTGAGATCTTAGCCATGCTCTCATTTGATTGCGCCTTGTTGCCCTTGTTCGTAGGGAGTGTGTGAGAACCGGAGAACAGCTGACAGGCGGCTGCGGGTCCCTGAGTGCCACCTTCACCACAGGCCTGCCGAACGTCCAGAATGCACGGTGAGTAACACGGTTTGTCTGGCACGTGCAGCGATGTGCGGAACCACTGAGTATAAACTCGCAAACCCAGGTTTTGCAAAGTTGCCAAGCATTTGTCCTGAACAAATCGTGGACATATTTGTCAGATGCCTGTCGTCAGGTGCCTATTGAGTGTCTATCAGGGTATCCTTGAACTGAGTTCAGGGGGTGCTTGCACTGTAAGACGTGCAAGGAGAGTTAGAGGAAGGAAAAAGTTGCATGATGAGGGCATGCGACACTGCGATTGTTGTTGATTTGACTGACCGCACTGCTTACACACCGTCACTGGGAAGTCGGTCACTGCCTGCCAGACAGTGCTTCACCTTGTTAGCATTGCTCAGCTGTGACTTGAAACAGTCTCGTCTGGCTTTCTGTTGGTCAACTCACACTCACGGTCTGCTCATGAAGTCGCGATGCTGCCTGGAATACTGCTGATTCCCTTGGCCAGTTCTGCTGCGCTGCCTGTGCTTGGTCAGGATGCTTGATGCCTGATGCTTGATGTGCGCAGGTACGTGATGAACCTTGGCTTCAGTTCTAGCGCTGGCTACCTGTTGCCGTCCAATTTACCAGGGAACTCCAGCCTGGCACAGCTCCTGCTCAGAGATGCCGGTCTGTCGGCTGTTTCGAAAGTTGAGGCGATCATAAGCATACATTCTGAAAGGTGGGCACGATTCCGACTAGATGTGGTGCTGCGTTTCAAATGGAAAGACTAGTCCGCCTATTGTCAGGTCAAGTCGAAGCCATGCCATGGACGTGCACTTCACCATCGATTACATGTCCTCAGTCCTTCCTAGAATGTGTGCTGTTCATCAGGAAGTAAGATGCAATTCCCCTGGCGTCATAAGATTTGGTAGTATCACTGCTCGCTTGATAATAATAGTGAGGGCCAGACGTATACACTGATTTTGTTCTTGAACCACCAAGCACCGCTTTGGCATGTTTCACAGCTTTGTCACCCGTCTAGACGCTCGTCAAGACTACTCGTTCCTTGACACAACACTTTACGAGGATTTCATTGTGGATCAGAACAGACAGGTGTGTGGGAAGGGTAAAGCTGTTTGACACGACGTGGCACACAGATAGATAAAATGGCAAACTGCACAGCACACACACCATGACACATCGTCTTGGCCGAGCCTAAGTTTGTGCTGCAAACAAATCTAGACAGCACTAGAAACAATGGTCTATTTGCCTAGAACGTCACTTGAGTATGTGATGCGAAGCGTGTTTGTATACTTGAAGCCTTGACAGTGTGCGTTGGAGAAACGAATGGGTTTAGGCACATGCTGCTGAACGGTCAGCAACGGTCAGCAACTGTCGTGTACTCCACCTGGAGTGTGTGTATGCTGCTGCACAGGTCCGTCCGCACAAGCAGGAGCCAAATCCACGTATCCCGGCGTTAGTGAAAGGGGTGGTGGCGTGGGGCACGCCTCCTAAGGCTGGAAGTTTACAGCAAGCGGTAAGTGGGTGCAGCAGGCGGCTAAAGTGCCTGCAGAAGATTGTGACACACTATGATATTAATGGTGGGTGCCAAACCCTTGAGGTGCTATCCTGACCGCATACCTCATTAGACCCAGGAAAGGGGCCTGAAAACATGTGCAAATCGTACGATGTTGTGGTGATTGGTTTCACAAAATGCAGAATACATCAATAACAACGAAGGATACGTCACGTTAGTGTCTGATACGATATGTCATGTTAGTGTCTGATTGTATCCTTCGTCTCAACCCTGCACGTATTTCGACGGGTCGTTCAGTGCTAGCTCTGCCCCATTCTGGTGCGGCTCCAGTCCCTGGTGTTCCACAGCCTGCTGCGCTTGCTGTTGTGGCTGAGCTTGTGCCTTAGAGCGCAGCACCGGCCAGGAGCCACAAACCAACGTGCATAATGTTCCTAGCCGCATTGACGTCCCGGTCCCACACGGTGTTGCAGCAAGTGCATCTCTTCACCTGCGTGCATCAAGATTTGCAGTGCCTTCAACCTGTATTTTCTTTTGTTAACCATGATCACGTCTATATGTGGTCATGCGCCCCTGCCAGTTACTGATTGCTGGCCCAGTCCGCATCACTGTGCCGGTTTTCTTTTCCTTCTGTTCTGTTCTGACACAGGTTTATTGTTCCGACACAGATTCAGGGTGCACGTGCTGGTTTTCCTTGCATACGTTCCTGCAGCCATTGTGTAATCCTACCATCTCTGTGATCAGCATGCTCTTACCTTGTAGGATGCCTTGACAGTGCGACCACCGAACTTCGTCAAGCCGCTGAGCTTGTCTTCGTTGCGCTGTTAAACGGTCTGATGACCCCTGTGTGGCGGTGCTGTTGCAGTCTGCCGCCGCCTCTCCGGCGATGGCTGCAAGCCTGCTGCCTGCAAATCCCCCGCTATGTAGGCTCCAACAAATCCAGAGCAAAATTGTGACGTGAGGTGCTCATCCACGGTGAAGACCAGTGCGTGCCTGTTCAGCACTTGCCTGAAGGCCATTCCGCCCATCTAACGCGTGATGCAACCCCCGCCGTTGCATGACTTGTTTCCGTAAAAGGTCAAGGTGCTCTACCGTGGCGCACCCCTGGCCAGGCTGCGAGCCAGCCCTTCCATGGCCCGCTGTCGCTGCTCGTAAACACCAACTGTGCGCTGACGGTAGTTGGAGCTGATGTAGTAGCCCAAAATGCCCGACACCTTGATGCTTCTCCCCGCGAATGCTCCAAACGCCACCGGTCTGCTGACTTAAAGCGCGTCTGAAATGTAGCGTGATCTGACGAGCTTCGAGGCCACACCAAAGTCGCGCACTGGTGGCATATTGCTCAGCCATTCCTTCACTTGTGCAAACCGGCCATGGTGTTGTGGCCCGCGGCTGAGCAGAAATATGTCGCTGGATTTGGCCTTGTGCTCTCGCCATATCCGAAACTTGTCTGCAATCATTCAGCAAACAACAAGCAACACCGCGGACATATGAGACATGGTGACCTTTAACTCGTCTCATTGGACAAAGTAATGTGTTTCAGCGGTTACTAATTGATGTAAACAGTTAGGGCTGGAAATGGCATGACAACTCGCCTTCTCATCGGCCACAATACTATTGCAGTCCACCTATATCTGCCATAAACCTTGACCTGAAAATTTGACCTGACCATCCGCGCATTGCCAATGCAAATCTGCTTATGTGCATCTCGTGTGCTTCACTCACTCATACCAGCAAGGTCTTTGAAGGCGCGCGTGCCTACGCTCCATGTGCTGTCCTGGTAGTCCACCACGGACAGCATATCCTTCTGCCCGGGGTTGATGGCTAGCATGTGCAGAGCTGTATCCGGCACATATGCGGCAACAGCCAAGGCCGCGTCGGCCGCTCGGCGCGCGCTGTTGGCTGAATGTTTTGCGTTCTCAAGTTGCGGTGTGTTTGATCTGTTAATCCCAAAGCACCACCAGCTTGATGTTTGCATTGCCTACCACTTCCTGCAGCACAGGCAAGAGCCTGGCGCGACCCAAGTCCGTCAAGGCCCGGAAGCGGCAGGTCTTGACAGACGTGAGCATCTCTCATGATTCAGTGTACGAACGCACGACGCGAACAGAATACATAGCAGTCAGGGTCAAAATTGATGACATCACCGTTGATGACATGACGGCCTCTGACACCATCCCGCGCAACAGTTTTTGTTGGGGCTGGCCACTTCCGACAGTGATTCGTTCACTGAATGTATCCTTATGCCTGGTCTGGGGCCGAAGTGAAGCGGGCCTGGGGCCGATGTGAAGCGGGCCGAAGTGAATTATGCATGTTGTCCGTTCTGCTGCACGTGGCCACTGAACACATCCTCCGCAACACGTTCACATGGGAAAGGTATAAGTGGCCTTCACAGTGTGCAGGAGAATGCACACCATGTAGTGACGGATGGAGTTGATGTTGGCCGATAGAGGGCACTGAAAGGAAGCGTTCTGCATCAAAAGCAGTCCTTTTGGCGTCTGGGGAGGGGGCGCCCAAAATTGGGGTCTTGTGTGTGAAATTCCAGGGTCAACTTGTTGTCCGAACTGGGTTTACCGGGGAGTTATGGCAAAGATGCCACTGGATGCGTCTCGACGAGATCACCCTCTGTCCAGCAGCTGGGCGGCTTCTAAAGGTTTGTCGGTGCACCGACAGCAGGGGTCTTCCAAGCCCAAAATTTCTGCTAGGGTTCAGCTCGGGAATTTGGCACCTCAGGTCGGGCCAGTCCCGAGCTGGCGCTTGGGAACTGGCATTCCAACTCGGGATCCACTCGGGATTTGCCTGTGCTATATCGGGGTTGTAAAAACGAGCGGGGGCTGCGCCGGACGCTGACTGTTTTACACGATGCGCAATGTCTTACAATACAAATCCAGCATTGTCAGATACCAGCTGCCTCATCATCATCTGCATTTTGAAGGTCATCTGGGTCACTGTCAACCTCCTCAGCAGCAGGCTCTTGCATCTCCTCAAACCCCGGGTCATCCTCATCAGACTCGCACTCTGACAACAGCTCGTCATCAGCAGGCTTCAGCCAGAACTCTTTCAGCATGGTTGGGCAACACTAGCAGTTGCACGTGTGCCCATGTCTGCCAAGATTTCTGCGGCCTGAGCACTGAACTCCTGCTGCCAATTCCCATTATCATATCTACCACATCTACCACAAGTTAACATAGATATTAACGTGCAGACTTGAACCCAGCCAGCATGCTCCTTGTGCCCATCACAGTCTACCTCAGGGCAAGCTGGGAAAAAGTGCTTGGATGCTGTACGAAAACAAAAATGCTCCATCAAACCTTGAATCCTTGATTGACATTGTGGTTTGGTAAGTCAGCCGCACTCACATCAACATAAAATGCTGGGTCAAAAACACGGGGAAAGCAACGATTCAAGGCAAAGCTAGTGCACCAGGTGCATGACCTCCATGTGAGCAATCTCCCCCTCGCAGTCGTCATCAGCTGGCATAGGGGTTGCTACGCTTGTTGCAGGGCCTGCTACGCGCGTGTTGATGACGTCTGCCATAGGCGTGTCAGGAATCACCGGCGACGCGACATCTACAGCTTTGATTGTAGTGCGGCAAGGCACACTGTTACGTATCAGTTGTTGCCATGCAGGATCCTCCTCAGGTACCTACCACGAGCCGCAGTCCTGGCATAATCTGTGAAGAGACAGGCACAGGAGTACAGGTACGGGCACTGGTGGTTGTGTTGAGTGATTGGATCATCAGAGCACACTTTGGCCTTGCAATTAGGATTTGCATCTGAAATGATGTGTGCGCACCATGTGGTCAGCCTGTGGCTCTTGGTCAGAGACCGCTGTGTGTTGGCACACAGAGTTGCTCTGTGGCGGCGGCCCACTGCTGCGAAGCTGGTAGCAATGCCAGCGCTATTTCAGGGTGAATCTGAGCTGAGGTGTGCGCACCATGCGACCAGCTTGTGGCTCTTGTTTGTGCTGTGATCAAAGGCCACTGTACCTTGGCATGCAGAACTGCTCTGTGGTCGTGGCCTACTGCTGCCAGGCTGGGAGCAATGCCAGCGCTGGCAGCTGGCCTGAAACGCTCCCGGACCTGTCCCAACCACCACCTAACTGGGAGGCCTCCTGGACCGCAGCCTACAACATGCTTCCAGTTCCATCGCCGAACATCCCATCGCCACAGCCAGCTGGTCGGCCAGGCTCCAAGGTCGTGGGCATAGTGGTTGGCGTGGTCGTGGGCGTGGTGGCTCTGCTGCTGGGTGTGCTGCTATTGAGCGTGGTGCGCAGGAAGATGCGTAGAAGTAGGCGTGAGCGCCTTGGTGGTCCTGGTCTGACATACGACAAGCCACCTGATTCACCAGCCCACGTGGCTCTGCACGTTGGAGGTTGGCTGCATCCTGGCAGCGATAGGCGAACCAACGAGGATGACACCCCAGTAGCCGGGCGCGCTCTTGCCTTTATGGAACGTTCACCACCAGCAGGGGCCGCACTCTCCGAGGCAAGTCAAGGTTTACAATCTACACGATATGATTTCTTGGGTCGAGATTACAGGTGCAACCCGTCTTCGATGGGTTGCTCTGAGATATGTGACTTGCGTTGGGAACCGTTGTCGTACTTGCACCATCACACGGCCGCGCTGTCGAGCGCGATGAATTGACTGGTTGCTTTTGATGGAAGCTGCGCAGGAAGATACGGATTGGCTGGAGAATGCGCCTTTATTATGGGATTACAAGTATCCGAGCATGCCCGCGTTCATTGACGACGGTTACGACTGGCTGTTGGGAAGGGACAGCCAACAGGGCGCCAGGCCACCTTCCAACATCACAAGGTGCGGTCCACACGTAGGCTCCCAGGCACAGGGAGGGATCCCAGGCATACGTCTCGAATTGTGAGCTCTGTCAGCATCCCGAGTATTCAGCACTGTCAGCATCCAGACGACTTATTGCGAGCCTCGCGTATGGGCGATTGAACAAATCCGCAATGGGCCTCCTCTGAGTAGCAGCAGGCTCGTCGTTGCTGGCTGAGTGTCATGCATGGTCAGATGGGGCCTGCCCCACTCTAGCCTTGCATCACATGCTACTTAGCAGCTGTGAAGTCGTCACGATCGGCGAAAATAATCACGCACGGTGTGTGAGCAACCCGTGATTCTTAGAAAATTTCAGACTCCAGGTATTGGTAATTTTAAGCGTTGCGTGCTCAGTCCAGAATTACTACGTGTAAGTTCAGCACAATTCGCGGTTCTTAGAAAGTTCAGGCTCCTGAGTTACTATGTGTTGCATGCTGACGGTTGTATGCTTGCGCATGAATCTGCTGGCTACGATTAGTTGATGTTCCATGCTCAGGCGCCCATGCACAACGTGGACAGGCACTCTGGCAGCGGCCACTGCCGGCATTTGGCCAAACCTTAGTACCAGCTATGAACCGCCCGCTGGTGTCACCCATCTGCTTCCAGCGCCCAGGTGCGGAAGGACAGACGGTTCTGCAATTGAACAGAAGAGGTGCGACCTGGGTCGTAGCAGCCATATCCCACACCACAGTTGACTTGTTTGTTTTTGCGAACTAACAGCAGAGGATCGTACAACATGTTGCTGGTTTTTGTACTGCACGAGGTTGTCAGAACCATACATGGTTTGTCAGAACGGTACCCATCCTCGCCTCTGGCAGGGCTGCTAGCGTCCCCGCTCACTACATGTGCTGTGCAACAATACACGCCTCTGCAGTCCCACTTACTCAATCCCTCATTGGCTGCATCTGTGTGGGTAAGGGTGGCAACAGTTGCGCCTTCACTTGCCTACAGGCACCGCACCGTGCCACACCAGCACTCAAATCATGCGACCACGGCTGGCTGCAACACCCTCACAGACCCTAGGCTGGCTTGGAAGCCAACAGATCCGGTGCGCAGCTATGAGGACTGTAGTGAGTCCGAATGTGGTGTGTGGCTGCCAGCATAAACATCAGCACCGCATCACAGTCAACACCGCAGCAACACCGCAGCAGCCGCGCCCCATCCTGATTGGAACAGCAACAAAAGGTCTCTCTCCAAACAAAACAACTGCCTTGCCGTTGGCTGCTGTACAAACAAGTTGAACAAATCTGTGGGCAAATCTGTGGGCAATGTTTGCCTTGATTGTTCAGTTTGACAGGTTGGTTGAAGTGTACTGTTTGTGCCGTTCGCCATATGCCGCATCGACAGGTTGAACTGCACGTTGATTACGATGCCGAGGTCGCTCCTTACCTGGGAAAGCTGATTGGTGTGGGCGGTTATGGGCGTGTGTACCAGGCAGTGTGGCGGGGCAGACAGGTCGCCGTCAAGATCATGGCATGCGAGGGGCCTCAACACTACCAGGTGAGCATCAGATTGATTCAGTGTAGTAACCTAGGGCTGGCTGGGAGGCTTGTTGGTCAGACCGAGACCAAAGGGACTTGAACACCGCACAAATGCATACGGATAGAAGGGCCTCGCCCGGGAACTGAACCCAGAAAGGTAGCATCCGTCTTCATGACAGACCGTTGCCATACAAGTCACACAGATTTGGTAACCTCTAAGTACCTGAAAGCAAGGCGACAAGACTGGTTCAAGCTAGGGTAACTAGGTATTGGAGCAAGGAGCTATTCGCCACATTCAAATCAGTATATGCTCTTCGTGTGCTGCTCCATTGCATTGCCTGGCTGTGCAAATAACGTGCCATTGATCGCCTGTTCTGCTTGTCCTGCAAAACCTGCAGACTTTGGTGAAGGAGGTGGAGATGACTGCACACTTCCGAGGCTGCCCGCACATCATCAACTTGCTGGGCGCATGTCTTGGCCCACCGCCGCCTAAACCTGAGCCTGAATCGCCCACTTCAGCTGCCATCCAGACACCCCAGCCGGTGCAGCATCAGCAGCTGCCCCAGGGTCAAGTGCAAGCACTGCACGGAGAAACAGCACCGGCACTGGGTAACGTGCAGTATGAGCCACTGGCAGCAGCAGCAGGAGCAACGTCTGAGCTGTCAGCAGCTTCACCTGCGGGTGGCAGCAGGCCACGCGTGTTTGGTCGGATATCATTGTCGGACCCGCATCGGTTGGAACGTCAGCTTGGGGCCCCACGTGGCCCAGCTGGGCTGCAGCCGCAGGGGCAACAGCGACAGGATAACAACAAGCAGCTATTGCCTCAGCAGCAAGGGCAACCATCACCAACATCTGTATCGCCAGCAGATGCTTCTTCTGTTCGCGGTGCTGATGAAGCGCACAGACGCCAGTTTGTGGAGCGTAGGCGGACAATGGCTGGGTCTGATTCTGGTGGCCGGCAGGAGCCACCAGGGCAAGTGCCCCAGCAGGTGTGGTCAAGGTTGAATGTGCTTTGAGACTGAAGTTAGCAATGTTCCATGGGGGTTGGGCTCAACCACCCAGCCTCAGTACTTGCGCGGACCGGCGTCCCCCTTTTTTTCCTTTTTTCTAGTAATGGTACCAAATAGGCAACTGCTAACCAAATGGACAACTGGTAACGGACACCTTTCCGGATTTTGCCGGGTTATGATGTGCACGTGCATACTTTGAAGTGTTGATAATAAATGGCAGGCTCATCAGATGGCAGCTTGACTGCAGGTTGCCCTGATCATGGAGCTGGCTGATGGTAACCTGGCACAGCGGCTGCATGGAGCACATCAGCAACCTATGGGCATGATGGAGATTCTGCAGGTAAGCCCGGTGGCCTGATCAGGCTCCAACCGCCGAATCATCAGAGAACCGCCTTTGACCAGTCGACTTTTCACAGCCAACACGTTGCCCCGCCACATCGGCAATTCGTCGCCTGCCGGTACACCCACGGTTCTGCTCACGCGCACCACACGCTCCTTGTGACGATTGATGTAGGCCATTGCAGGGTTCCACCCGCTAGCTTACACACATTTGTCGCCTCCGCAGGTTTCCCGTGACGTTGCCTCAGGTCTGGCAGTCCTGCACGCGGGCGGAGTTATACACCGCGACCTCAAGCCACAGAATGTGCTGATGATCGGAGGAATTGCAAAAATAGCGGACTTCGGCATCAGCAAATTCAAGGTAGGGTGTTGAGCCGCCTAACTGTCGTGAAGGTGAAAGCCACGCTTAAAGTCGGCGATTCAAGTAGTACGGCCAGAAGCGCAGGCTCACGACGAAAGCACGACCAGCGCAATGCAAGTTATGCAGGCTATGCTCGAGTCCGCAAGCACCAAAGCCTGCACAGGCTTGTATCCTTCGTCGCAAGCATGGGTTCGTCGCCTGATCCTCTATCAGTGAGTATGAGCGATCCTCCAAATCCACACGCTGCATGCAGGATCCGTTTCGCTCGTTTGTAAGCGTCACTCAGGCAGGCGGCACGCCCCAGTACATGGCGCCAGAGCAGTTCAACGGAACACGTGTCGATGAGAAGTGCGATGTGTACGCTCTTGGCTGCATCATGTACGAGGCACTGTCCGGGCGAGTGCCCTGGTCGGAACCATCTATGCCCTGCCCTCCCCCACCACCGCCCCCGCAGCCGTTTGCTTCTCCTGCGTGCAAGGACAATCGTGCACCAAACATGGAGCAGCAACATTCAACAACCTCTCCAGCATCGTGCAGCCCTGTGCCAGCCAGGCAGCTGCCGAGCCGACCACGGCAGCACATACTGCTGCCATCAGCTGCGAGCCAGCAGGACCTGACAGGAAACCACGAGGAAGTGAAGGTGCAGAGGCCTGCAGCAGCTACAGTACAAAGCAATCACGCTCCCAGCCAATCTCAAAGCCCTGCGAGCCCTGTTCAGAAACTAGTTGCTCAAGCTGCAGTTTCTGAACCCCAGCCAGACGCTTGGGACCGTACGGCATCCCAGCCTGGTGCACTTTTCAAAGAGGCAGCACCGCCTAAGCAAGAGGCCCAGTGTCAGTGTGTGCTGTTACCCATAGACGAGCAAGTGCCTCCAGGAAGCAGCAGCGCCATTGGCCAAGTGAGCCGCACCTCTAGCCACACCAGCAGCAGCACGAGCCCATTGGCTGCACTGGACGTTCCCGCAGCAGCCACCCTGCAACTTCCAGTGATTGGCTCTGCCATGCACGACCTTCCCACTCCTATGACGCCCAATTTTCTTGAGCAGATGCAAGTTGCGCTGGTTTCCAAGAAGCATGGTGAAATAGAAATGCCAGTGCAACCGCCATCGTCCCTTGACAAGGTGGAGCAGGGTGTCATTTTCACGGAATCGGCAGAACCGTATCTTGAGCCTGAGAAGGCGCTTGAAGCAGGGCAGACACTCGTGCCTCCAAGCTGGGTTGAAGGGGAGCCTGCGGACATGCAGCAGCGCCTGCCAGTTGCTGATACCAGGCAGCCACGCACTGCAGGCGAACAAGCGCACTGCTATCACAGTGATAGGCTGATGCATCCAGAGCACACCACAGACATTGTGCCGCAACCATCAGCTGACAGTGATGTGCCCGGCCAGCAACGAGCCCAGGTGCCATCAGCATCAACTGCACCAGCTACCACAGAGACTGGCACGCAGGCAGGTGCATCTACAGGCGATAACCAGTGGTTAGAAGCAGCTTCTGAGGCACCTGGCAGCGGCCAGGTCGCAGCCACAGCAAACCATATGAAGTTGTCAACAGCAGGCCAGACAGACGTACGGTACAGCAACGTGCCTGAGAGAACAGGGCACATTGAAACTGACAGGGAGGCGCACAATCTGCGCCCGGGCTCTCCCTCCGCATTCAGCAGGGCTGCAGCCAGCGCTGACCTTGCGGGGACTACAATCGGCAGCAGCCTGACGGACTTTGAGGCAGGCGTATTGGCTGGTTTGAGCTGGCTCAACAGTCACGCTGGGTCTGCAGTCCATGCCGGACGTAGCGGCAGGGGCGGTGCCAAAATGGATCAGCAGGCCAGAGCAGTGATGATGATGCCCGGTGAAGGCATGGGAAGTCTGTTCCAGGTGTGTCACTCAAGTGTTAGATTGGGTGGAGCCTAGGGACTTCACT
>QAXH01000974.1:372-39067 GCA_004335635.1 Chloromonas sp. AAM2 | reverse complement strand
CTCTACTGACAGTTGGAACTACGTCAGCAGCCAAGTTTTGAAAACAGGATGAAATCCTGCGGTTCATCAGTAGCTTGGTTTGAAAATTGGCTGGAAGCGTGCCATCAGCAAAATAGCTGGACAACTGAACTCCAGCTCAACAGACCATGTGATCAGAGATGGTGTTCAATACCTACGTGGCGGACTGATTTTGTACAGTTATGCTCAAGCTGTCTAATTCAAACCAATTGCAAGTGTTTTTCACACGCCGTGCACAGCATCACCTTCCCGGTGACAGGCTGACCTGGGCTGTAAGTCACGAGCCCTGTGCAGTGCCAGTTACGGTCATGACCTACTCAACCTCACTGACTGTTTGCCCGTGCCGGGCTGCTTGTGCTGCAGGAGTTGCTGTTCCGTGAGTTTTGCGAGTTCCTTGTGCGCCTGTCAGCGGTGCGCTACCGCCATGTGCCGGCGCTGGAGCGGCGCTTACACACACTCATCAACGTGCACCTGCTGCACCAGGTGGGACTGCTTCTGAAAGCTAGGGTTTGGATTGGATTGCAGCCAGGTCTTGGTAGCACCTGGGAATGAAGACAGGGCCTGAGAATCAAGACAGGGCCGACCATGCATGCTGAGCGCAGCAAATCTGACACGAGCTAGTGGCACTGTCTTCAGTGCATGGCCACATCATCACTGCTGCCTGCCTGATGCCTTTCAATGCTGCCAAAAGGCAGGAACCGCTTGAAGTGCATAGCAACAAAGTGTTGCTTGGCCACATATGTACTCCTGCCGCGTGCCTGCCTGCCCCATCAGGTGTCCAAGACCAAGGCGACCCTCCCTCCCCCGCCCCGCACTCCCTTCCACATGGAGATGTGGGCAGGCAATGCAACCTCCGTGCTGCATGCAGCTGACGCACTGCTGCGCGCCGCATGGGGGCGCATGGGGTCGACAACCACCACAACCGACTCAATAATGCCTTCAACAGGATTGGATGGCACAAGATTAGTCAGCATGTCAGCACAACAACAGCTCCCATCGCAGCAGGAGGTACTGGACACTACCGCCACTGGTGGGCAAAGCGAGCCAGAGTCGACTGACCTTGGGCAAACCTTGGACAGTCTTGGACCAACCTTGGACGACCTCACTCTGTACAGTTCTGTGCGCAGTGTCCGCCATGCGCTTCAGCTGCTGCAGCAGTTGGGCCTGTTGAGCAGCTCAGCCGTGGCCATGCAAGCGGCTGCAGCCATGACCTTCAACTACCTGACGGTCAACACGTACACATATGAGCCACACAGGTGGGTAGAGCAGCCAGAGCAGCAGCCAACGTGCGTACATTCGCTCAACTCATCGTGCGGCCTTCTTGTGGATGGCATGGGCCAGCTATCAGGAAATGCTGAAGACTGACTGAAATTCAGAACTGAGATGAGTTCATTTGTCCCTGTAACCTGATGCGCTTGATTTGTCGTGTGGCTCTTCCTTGGAAGGTGTTCAAAAGTGTTAAACACTGCATGCAGCGTTGGCTGGCTGCACACTCTGAATGTGTGCCAGATGCCCTGCGCCCTGGTCTACATACGCTAAGTCGATGTGGAGACGAACGCTGTGGCTGTTGTATGCATCTGCAGAGCGCGTGTCGAAATGGACATGGCGGGAACATCAGACGAGCCCACTGCTGCCGCTAACGCCAGCCAAGAGCCTGTGGAGGGCAGCGCAGGGCAGGGTGAAGGCACACATGCAGAGGTGGCGGAGTTGGCGGATGCAGACACTCGGGAAGTCCTCTGCTGGCTGGACCAGCCCTTACTTTACGCAGACTGGGTGGAGGGTCTAGCGAGGGTGGCACAGGTGCTGGTGCCTCCCTCATCACTAGGGTTGGCAGCGTCAACTGTTGCGGGTGGTGGAGGGGAGGGAGCGCGGGTGCAGGAGGAAGGGGACGGTGCGGCGGGAATGGGGCCGGGAGGGCCGGTGGCGGGCGGGGAGGGTGCGTTGCATCAGCAGCTCAGGGCTTTTCTGACAGGCCCAGGAGGGTTGCAGCAGGCTCTGCTTTCTGCTGCAGGCTGAATAGGGAGCTTGATACCAAAACAAAAAGGAGAACTCCCAACTGGATTCCAGTCAGTAAAAAAAACTGTGGTGTCCCAGAACTGGCCAACTTTTTTTTGAATTTGAACCATAGCTACGTACTCGGGGCATGCCCGTTTGCGTGGTGGAGATGACCCCTGTTTTATGTGCTACTGCAAAGAGCGCGTGCCTCATGATCTGTGTGTGCGTTCATCATTTGATTGGATGTTGGAATGCATTCATGCACCTGGAACGTGGCAGATTGCTTTCTGACAGTACCAAGCAGGCCTGGCGATGGTGTGGGCTGTGCACCTGAAGCCGTTATGCTACCTGACGACACAGGCTCACAGGATCCACACCACACCAGCTGGCAGAGACGAGTGCGTGTAACCAATACATAGCTGCAATGGCTAGAGTGCGCAGGCAGCAATTGGATGTCTGCCATGCTTCATTGGACCTGAATTTCCAGGTGCCGCCATTGATGCAACATGCTTGACTTTGTAAGCTGCTGGGGTACCAGGTACATCTACCTGTGCGTTGCGTACAGTAAGCCAATGCAACTGCCATTGTGTTTGCATGTGGAGCAGGTTTGATTGTTTGGAACCTGCGTCAGGATCATCAAGGGAATGGTTGGAAGGCAGCCAACTCGTGTCATTTGAACTTGCAGTCCATGGTCTGCGCCTTGAGGTCAAGTTGAGGTAGAGGTAGCACAGTAATATGCCTGAAGTGTACATGTAGATGAGACATGGAACTCACCTTCTGCGCTTCCAGTGTTGTAGTAGATTATCTATTTATCTCATCCACCTTTTGCTGTACGGCTTGGTGAAAGGGGAGATATCCAGGCCGAAACCAAGCCAGAAATGAGTAAAGGGTTTGAATTCTGAAACCTGGTGGCGCCCTTCACAAATTGAACCTCGTATGCCCTACTTCTTGCGCACTTCTCGTGGGCTTCCAGCCGTTTTACGGTTCGCAACCGTACCTTGGTAGCTACTCCTGCTACGCATAGACACGGCTGCCCATCGACAATTCTGTAGCTTACAAACATCTTGTATGATTCACTTACCATACATATCAAACTCCGAGCCATTAGTCAAGATGAATCTGTAAATCAAGTCCCGTACAGAAGCTGAGAATGGTTGCTGTGGCGAGCAATACGGGGGTGGGCGCTGCAAAGCGCCTCCTCGCTGGTGCTGTTTTAGGCTTGGCGCTGTGCGCCTGTGCTGCAAATGCACAGGCGTACGTGGTGGAGATGGCGATTTCTAGCATTAGCCCTGTGGAGGGCTCAATTGCAGGAGGAACAAGGTGGGTTGCCTGGTTGATTTGTATGAAAGACTTCTTGTTCTTCCGTCGGCTATGCCTTGAATTCCTGGATCCTGCGACACCTTGGTCGCTCCGCCCAACCGCAGGCTGGTGCTCATGGGCCAGTTCTACAACAATCAAGAAGCCTCCAATCTCGTGTACATTGGCAAATACCCTTGTATGGTTATCAACCATTTGAGCACTGACACTCTGCTGGTACGTGGTTTCGTGGGGACCCGGGCAGGGATGCCCGTACATCTCAGATGACCATCTTGCCCCAGCACGTCGCAAGCCTGAACACTCCGATGTGATTGATTTCACTGAGCAGCGCTGGTCTTGAATCTTTCCTTTGCAGACATGCGAGACCAGTGCCGGTGCTGAGGGCTCCTACGCTGTAACTGTGGTCGGTGCCGATTCGCAAAGCACCAACCAGGTCACATATGTGGGCTACACCTACAAAGCTTCATTGACACCGAGTAAGTGAAAGGATTGTTGTGGCGCCCCAGCTTCCTTGAGCTGTCATGCCCACGGCCAGCAGTTCCACATGTCAGCAGCATGGTGCTCAACAGCAAGAGAGCTGGACCTGCAGATCCGAGGCGTGCTCAAGACCAAACATCTGAGTCTTTGGATCCCAGCACGATGAGGGTATGAGATGAAGGATTCTCAAGAGGTCTTGAAGAAACGTGCCTTGACTTCATCTGCAATCACAAGTGTGCGATCCCAATGTTCCACAATGCCCTGTTGTTGCAGCGTTGGCTGTCGTCAGGCCTTTGGCAGGCCCTCCCGGATCTCAGGTTCAAGTCCTTGGCTCGACCACGTCGAGCATCAACAAGGACTGTACCAGCGTGAGTGGAACAGCATGGTGACTGCGATGCCTGCGAAGCGTGGAGGCCAGACTCATGCCATGCAACAGACCTACCATGACAGCTGGCAACGACATGCAGATACAACAAAATTATCACTGTGATTGGGCAGAGGCCCATGTGACGAGTTATGCGAGGTCACATGGACTCACAGATGACCACCTTCGCGCATGCCATTACTTGTCAGATCGCATGGTGGGCCAGCAGCACAGTCACCAACACACTGGTATGGCTCACCAAACAACAAAAATGTTGTTCCTTGATGTGTTTCTGTCCATCCATCCATGTTCTGACACAGTGGCTGCACCTCAAGGCGCATGTCATGCCCGCCTTCAGTCGCTGTTCCCACGTGTTCTCCACGCAGACCGAGGCCCAGGACAATGCCGGGTACTGCCTCAGTGGCATTCTGTTCCAGGACTACCGTTGCAGGTTCACCACAGAGGACATCACCTCAGCCTACGCAGGAAACGTCTTTGACCCGCGCTACAATGCATACAACTTCTACCGCCTCAACTGCACGCTGCCTGACCCACTTGACACGGGAAAGCTCGACCAGGTGTGTGTGTATCATAGACATGGGACTAGCAAGCAAGCTGCGGACAGGTATTGCAGCCGGCAGGGTGTGAGCGGTAATGCAGGGGCTGAGGCAGCAGCACGGGGACGAGGAGCTGGGCTGCAGTGAGGAGCTGGGGAAGGGCTGACAGAGCAGCTGGGCGGCAGTTAGGTTGACTAAGCAGGAAAGCAGTGGAAGTTGACCCAACCAGGTCACGATGTCAAGTCAGAGTGGGGACTGGCGCGATCGTGTGTGGTGGTTGGCTTGCCAGTTCTGGACATATGAAAGGAGAAGGGCTGGTGGTGACAGCCGGTTGTGTAAGCGGCAAGAGGATGGTTCGGGCCACTACCAATCAGGTTGAGCCCTATGGTGTGCGTCAAATCATGCTTCCAGGCGGGTGGAAGTAAGGCCGGGCTTTCGCGTCACCTTGCTTGGGCACGAATCAAACCGGTCCAACTCACGATGGACTACATAGTACTTGATTGATATGCTTTGCCAACTGGGGACCGATTAGAATGTCCATCATCGTTCCTGCACTGCCTGTGCTTGCAGGCCTCCTTCCCTGGTCTTGGTGTGGCGCGCAATGTCAACACCACAGTGCACTTTGAAGCATCCATGCGTGGAGGTGAGGCAGGCCATGACCAAGTGCTAAGTGTCACTGCCTGCAGTACTTCCTGTTGGCTTGTTGTTGTTGAGCGTTGGGTCATTGCCTGGAGGATAGCTGCCCTTGCGTGTCCATGCTGGTTAATCAGCTGCCTGCCCTATCCTTCCCTTTGTGTGTGTGTGTCTTTACATCTGTATCGTCCCCTTACTGGAACAGAAGATGGCGTAAAGATCAATCACGCATCTGAACAAGAAGCATGTCTCGCATGGCCACGACTTGAATCATGAAATCTGCCCAGCGCCGTCACATTTCAATCGCCCTGTTCCTGCCATGCCTGACTGTGGTTGTCATACTTGTGCATACGTGCTACTTAGTTGGCATACATGCTTGCGCCCCATGCTACATTGATGCACTGCCTGGCGCTTGCCTGGCCTGTGTCACATGTTCACTGTCCTGATCCCGTCCCGCAGGCATGCCCCAGGTCCAGCAAACCGCCTACATGCCCGACGCCTCGGGCTGGCCCTACATGTTCCAGCTGTACGCGGAGGTCACCTCGGTCAGCCCGGCCACAGGCTCCGTTGCGGGAGGAACAACCATCACTATCCAGGTAAACACACACACGCGCACACGCACACACGTGCACGTGCCAGTACACTCATAGCCCAGCATGTACTCAACACATGTGAATCTCGCATGATGTCCTGCGCCATTAAACTTGAGTCCTGCAAAATCTAGAAATCCACAGCATTTGATCATTTTGTTACGCCTGACAACACATGTACGCTCACATGTCCCTGAATCTTCATGCACCCTTGCTATCACATTCAGGGTCGTGGCTTCCCCACCCTTGCCTCCGGCATTGACTCCATCCGTGTGTCGGTGGCCGGAGTGAACTGCTCTGTCCTGAGTTCGAACTACACCACCATGACTTGTGTCACCGGACCCCTGCCCAGCGGATACACTGCACCACAGGCGATCAATGGACTGTACCCAGGTGGGTTGGCAATCAAAACGCCCTTGGAAATGGCAATTTGGCACTGGGCGTTTGGCAGCTGTTTGTTAAGATGATACAGCATTATTGATCAGCCACCAAAAAGATCCAGCCAAGATTGGACTGTACCCAGGTGGGCTGGGATTGGGAGGGGCTGTAAGAAGTGGCAAGAGGGTTTGCACGTTTGATAGGTGCTCTGAAAACAATTCACAACAGCAACGATGATTTCGCTCATCATGCAGGTCTCCGTGGCATTGAGTTGCAGCACTTCAACAACACCGGCTCCAGCCAGCAGTACAGCAGGATGTGGCAGCTGAACAGCAGCTACACGCCCGCCTCAGGCTACTCCACATCCATCATCCAGGACAGATGGGAGACGAGCGAGAGCAGCGCCCTGCACTGCACGTGCGTACTCAGGGGTGCAAGGGGCGCAGCTTGGTAGCGTTGCATTGGCCAGCTATATGCCAGGACATTCCTTTCTTTGAGGGTTCCCGTCCTTGTATGCACTCTCAAGTTTGCGTTTGCAGAGAACTGACGTGGTCTTCATGGTCTTCTATGCCTCTATGACCTTCACACTGCCAGATGCAAGACTACCAAGCCGACAATGAGCATGTCAGGAGGACCAGGATGATGTGTAGAGCGCATAGCGGTTTTTTCGTTTTGCTTTCAACCACTCTCCCTTCTTGCGTTCAATTGCCCAACGCCTCTGTATGATAGTGCTGTCACTGTTTGCTGCTCCAGCGCAGCAAGACCAGGGCTTTCTTCACCGCCCCAGTCACTGGCAACTATGTCTTCATGGTCTCTGCCGATGACTACGCACAGCTCAATGGCACGTGGTACCTGGTGAGGCACACGTCAAGGGCTGGGAAAACCATGTGACCGGTGCAAAGACCAGCGTCTGCCACAGATTGAGTCCCGCTGACACACGGGTTAACAATAATTCAGAGGCTTTGTTTTCATGTTCCAAGCGATGCTTTGGGCAAACCTGCGAGTGGGATGGAATGCTGATGATAATCCATGATGGAGAGATGAGGCCTGCGAGACCGGCTTGGATCTTTTGGCAACCCAACACTTGTGCGCTTGGTACCCGTTCACTGACCGTCCTGTATCTGCGTGCCAATTGTCTTGCCAGGCCAATGGCACGCTGAACAGTCAGGTGCTGGCCTACACCACCCGGTGGGTGGCGGCTGACACCTGGTACCAGTATGACACACAGTCCTCGGCGCCCGTGGCGCTCACAGCGGGGCAGAGCGTGCTGCTGGAGAGCGGAGCATGCAACACTGCCAGCTACGGCATGCAGCAGGTGGGTGGGAAGGGACGTGCTTCTCCGCTCACAGCCTACACGGTAAAAGTCTGCATAACCACAGTCTACAAACTAAAGAGTATGCATACCAAGCCTTGGCTCTTGGTGCATGGAACCACCATCTGAACCAGTTTACAAATCTGCGTGTCGAGGTTGGCGCTCATGGACAATGCACGATCAACATCAGGCCAGTAGCTGCACGCCCCCGCCAGCCGGGCGTCACCATTCAGTTGCACAGGAGCCATGAGTAAGCCTTTGCCTCCGCCCGCGGCTTGGCCACTCTATCAGTGTTTTGACCGTTTTCTTCTCTGATCTTTCCCCAGGTCGGCGTTATGGTCCCCAGCTCCACCGCCTCCTGGGCTTCCAGGGCCGAGGTGCAGCGCATCAGCATTTCCGCCGACCGCACGCTGCGAGCAACCGTCTACAAGTACTCCTGGCCAGTGGGCAGTGCCCTGGACCACATCGCCAGCCTGGCAATCACCACCACTGCTGCCAACAACTGGATGCTCGGTGACCCCCGTGTTGGTGAGGCTCAGTGATGTAGTCAGTGACATAATCATGATGTTGGGGCGTTAGCTGGCTCAGATGGTCGCTCTGATTGGCGCATGGTCAGCGGTTACAATTTGAAGCTACAAAGGTGACCCAACATCCATGATGCAGCGCTGTGCCTGTTTCTATCTGACTGTGCTGACAGTCAGATAGGAACAGTCAGATAGAAGACAGGCCTTCAATGATCATCGGTTGTACTGGTTGTGCTGCAGGTGTGGCTCTGACCTTGAACAACAAGACCATTACCTTTGCCCTCACCGACGGCAGGGCCACCATCGTCAACGCCGTCCGCAGCGCGCTCAGCATCACCAACAGCCCCTCGGCCTCTGTGGGCTTCAGCAGGGACATGCAGGTGACAAGTCACGGCCTGGTGTACGCCTTGACCAGTTTCATCAGTTTTCCACATAATTGCTTAACACTCGAATCGGCTGATTGCCGTATCGTCCTATCTTACGGTACTTTCCTGTCGTGTCTTGTACATGCTTCATGACTCAGATGTCGGTTGTCCTTAGTACCCTTGGGTTTGAATGCCCGTTGCTTTGGATGCTCACTGGTGCATTGGCCCTGGTCCAGAGGTCATGTGCGTTCTTGGGTCGAGTGTTCGTGGCTTGCGTGATCACTCAATCCTTGTAGTGTGTGTGGCCTGACTGAAGTTGGGCCCTTTCCTCGTTTGCGTTGATGAGTTTGAAAGTTGACCATTCAGTGTGCGCCAGTGCATTGGCTGCTGTCTGTACTTGCAGGCCCAGGCTGGCACAGGGCCCGTGTTCAATTCCATCCTAACCCTGACAGTGGCGGTCAGCAAGGCCTCAGTGGCCTCCTTGAGCGTGTCAGCAGCCCTCACCTTCATCAACGCCACAGTGCCGACACCCTACACACGCCAGAGTAGGTTGCAGTGACTGGAACCGGTTGCAAGCTCGTGTCTTGCAATCTCCTGGGCGCTTCACTGGTTTCATATTAAGGAACCTGGTGTATTCCCAAACAGCTGAGGAATTTTATGCTCTCGAGTCAGACAGCTGTAGGTAGTGGTAGTCCAGTGACAGCTGTGGAGTATGACAGCTGTAGGTAGTGGTAGTCCATCATGGAACGGCTATAGCCACATGCCTGATTGAACAGAATCGACAAGTCTACTCCAGCTATATGAATTCTTCTCACAGCAACACATGTGGTTGACTTCTAACAGAATGTAATTATTCTGCTGCCTGCAGGCTTTGCCATCCCTGAAAACTGCGTCTGGATCAACCCGTTCCTCAAGCAGACCCAGCCAACAAACCAAACCTTCCCAACCTCCCCTTCCAACCCCGCCCTCGACTCCGCCTCCCTCTCCTCCTCCGCCGCCATCTCCACCGCATTCCCTGTCACCCTGGAGGGCGCATCCAACCCCGCAGGCTCTTGGGCCCTGGTTATGCCTGGCTCAACCGCAGAGCCGTTCTACTTTCCTCACGGTGTGCCGGCTGCAAACGTCAGCAGGCGGTTTGCGACGCTCACTGGTGTCAGCCCTGCCTCTGCTTCCTTTGACGGGAGCCAGCGGGACGGGGCCTACATGAGCAATGTCTGGATTATCTACACCCCGATCACAGCTGGCAACGACTTCCCAGTTCCAATGATGGTAAGCCAGTCAATCGACCACTCTGCATCCCCACCTCCCTTCTTTGCTCGCAGTTGTGTGCAGTGTATGCCAGCTCTGTTCCAGGTACCTGTGCGTCACTCCATGTACCTGCATGCCATTGTGTTTGTGTCCTGCACATGCATTGTCGTCGTCGTGTTCGTACTCAAGTCATTACATTCATCATCATTACATGGCTTCTCATGGTTCAACTCAAGGTACTCAAGTGTTCTGCGCTAATTCCCTTGGGACTGGCCTTGCGCGCCAGCTGGCAAACCTGACAACGGTTTCCTTGTACTGTTAAACCTGTGCCTTGTCTGCACGTGTTGCTGCCCTGTAGGTGCCCTTTGACGATGTGCCCAGCAGCATCAAGTTGACGGTCACTAACTCAGTCAACTCCTCCCAGTTGGTCCAAGGCCGCATGAACCTGGCTCTGGGCGGGTACTGTGACGCCATCACCATCGACCCCTCTGTTGATAACGAGTTTACCATTGCCGACAAGTTCAAAACCCTGCCATACGCTAACGGTGTGTGCCCTGCCCTGCCCACAGTGGGACTTGAGTAGCGATGCCTTTTGCACTATGAATCCTTGCTGACCGCATAGCAATACCAGCCATGTCGCGCCATGCAGCTGGCATTCACTGAGTGTGTCAGGCCTGGGGCTGACCTGCCCTGTCACATGCTTCACGTGCGCAGGCCGCCCGCCCCGCAGCGTGTCGGTTTCAGGCAACACAGAGTACGGTTACTCCATCACCCTCACCTACGACCCTGTGGCCACACCCGGAAACCTGCCGCCCATCACTGTCACCAACTCAAACGTCACGGGAACAAACGTGCTAGTGTGAGTATGAACGCACCGTCTTACCGTAGCCAGCCACCAGACATTACATGCATGGGCCTGTCATGTTCAATGGTTGCGGTCGCACCGCGTCACAGAGCATGGACAGCTGTGTATGCAACTGTGCCATGTCACTTGAGCTGGACGCAGTCTGAGTGGCCCAGCAGTTGCAGATTCAAGTTCACTTGTCACCCTGGATTTGTGTACATCTGCACAGGGTGGCCCTGTGGCTGGATGCGGGTAAAAACAGTTCCAAAGTGAAGCTCACGTTGCACTCTTTTGTCCCCTCTTCACAGGACTGTGAGCACCCTTGTGAACGGCAGCACCAACTGGCAGCTGACGCCCATCCCCGCGGCCTTCACCCAGCTACCAGTCACCACGCCCACACCCGTGCACCCGCTCATCAACGGCGTGCCCTCCGCCTGTGCCCCTGCCGCCCCTGCCTCTGCGTGTGCGTTTGGCTACCTGCCCGCAGCCAACAGCCCCAGCGTCACAGCTGTGTCGCCCACCACACTGGATTTCACCTCACAGGTTTGTTCAACTAATCAACCGACTAGTTTACGGTCAGGACAGGGCAGCATTGGGTCTGAACAACTAGGGCAGTGTCAACCATTCCACCAGCTGACCAGCTGACCAGCTGTTGCATCGTTGCAACCATAACAGGCAGGGGTTGCCCTGTGTTGTCAATACCAAACCGGAGCAAATCATACCGTACCAAACCGGAGCAAATCATACCGTACCAAACCGGAGCAAATCACACTGTTTTCATCACCACCAGCAAGTTCAGATGTTTTATCCCAAGTTCTTGTTGCCCTGTCTCCCCTGCAGGCCTCCCTTACAGTCACCATCACGGGTGCCCTCTTCAGCAGCAATGCCTCGGAGAACGTTGTCACAATCGGCGGCTCCCTGTGCGCTGTCACTGCGGCCAGCGCCACCAGCCTCACATGCACCATCAGCGCCGTGGGCACACCCTCAGGTGATTACTTACAGCGCCCAGATGCTCATGCTAGCCTGGCTGGGGGCTGCCTTTGAATACTTCTCCTTAGAACGTCACGCATGTCCACTTACTCCAGGAGCCTGATGTATTGAGAGACAAGAAGCGGATTGTGCGGATTGTGTCAACCGGTCCAGTGCGCCTTTTGCTGACCATGATTTGCATGGGTCTGGTGCCTTGATGAGCCTTGTCTGCAAATCCTCTTCATCCTGGCCTTGAGTCATCTTGTCCTGTAGGGTCTCGCCCAGTCCAGGTGCTCGTGGGCAACATTGGATACGCCACCAGCTCCATCAACACAACCAACCTGGTGAGGCACCCACAACATGGACACAACAGGGTGAAACATCAAACTGCTGTGCTGATGTTTGTTATCCAGATTCAGCTGGAATCACCATCTGAAATTACATCGGCTCACTTGACCCAATGCTGTTTTGAGTGTCTTTGTGATCACACATTTGTTCTGGTCTGTGATTTCATGCAGCACACCCCAAAAACACAATCATGGTGATTGATAGCACGCAGTGCACTGGTCCAAGATACCGGTCTAAGATATCATGCAGTGCACCGCTACAACACTGTGTGTGTTGCCACGCTTACCCTGTCTGTTCAGGTGCTTAAGGTCACGGGCGTCACTCCTGCAGTGGCGGGAACCTCCGGCATGACCGTCCTAAACATCACGGGCCGTGGCTTTGACGATGTGACGTGCGCTAACAACCTGGTCACCATTGGCAGCATCCCGGCTGGTGTGGCGGCGTGTGCCAAGGCATGGCTCCAGGTGTGCTGGACCTACTGGTGTGATCACGCCAGGATTAGGGGATGTGATGTGATGTACCTCCGTTGCAAGTAGGGTACTAATAGTGATGTACCCCGTGCTGCAGTCAGGACGGACACCGCCATGACACAGTACTGAACACACTCAAAGGAGGGGATTCCTGTTCATTGGGAACTGAAACTTGCCAGCCCTGGTTTCGGCGCCTCTCCCATCTCACTTGTCCTTTGTCAATGTTGTTCAATTCAGGTCGTTTTCTACGACTCGGCCGGCATCACCGCCGGCACCAATGCCGACATCATCGTCAAGTTAATCTCTGGCACCACCACCCTCGACTCTGCCACCGCAGCAGGCGCAGTCGCAGTTGCTACCACAACATCCGCTCTGCAGAGCGCCCCATCTGTATCCCCCGGCGTGACCTTGCCTGGCTCCGGTTTCACTGTCAGCGGTCAGTTTGACTCGTCGGCAACGGCTGCCGCCATTGCTGCGATGTGGCTGGTGCCCGTGATTGCAACAACCTTCACTGAAGCGGGAGCCCTGGTGCAGTCCGCAAACCTGAGTGCAGCGTTCTCGAACGCTAGGGCTTGCGAGTCCTTTGCTGTGAATCCAAGCGACGCCACACAGGTGACCGGTGCTGATGGAGAGGAGAATTTGCAATGCGCATGCATCACGCAAGGCAGGGACAGACCTAACTCAATAGTCATTAACTAGACTCATGTGTCGTGTTTGTTGCGCCCCAGGTCGTCTGCACAGCCGGCCCCACACCCAATGGCTGGTACATGCTGGCTGCCAAGACCACAGCTGGAGTGACCCTCATCATGCCTACAGCAGCCTTCCAGGTGAGTGGCTTGGATATTGCTACTGTTAGGCCGTCAACCAAGCAGTCCAGCTTCAGCATGTCTGCGCCGTCACCTCCCATGCATATTTTGGTTCATTTTTACCATCCGTGCACTGCAGAATCCTCACGAATTCTGCAGAATTGTAATGCAAAATCTCCAGAAGCTTTGACTTGTACTTGAACATCATGTTTTTGCATGTTTTGCCGCAGGCCGGCATTTTCCTTACCTCTGTCTCCCCTGCCCTCGGCTCCATCGGTGGCAACACCACCCTTACCATCACCGGCACAGGCTTTAACACCGCCAACATGACGGTCAACGTGGTTCTGCTGCAAGTGCCAGTCAGCACAACATTCCTGGTCAGTGAATGGTCTGTCCCTGCCTTCGGCCTGTCATACCTGCCTTGTTCGCTCGGGTGTATCTTATAGTGTGCACCCCGTTCTGTGTCTATGACAGCCTCTTCCATGCAAAGGGAAGTATGTATGCATACTGGACTCAGCTCGCACCTACAATGCAACCCTGCTCACCGTCACCGCCCATCACAGATTCCTTGCTTGGTTACACACACACACACACTCCCCCGCACACTTGGTGCATGCTTGTGTCCTGTCTGCTTGTGCCACAGAACGGCCAGGCGCTGTGTGATGTGCTCTCCGCCACCGCCACCCAGCTGACATGCCGGACCCGGCCTCTGCTGGCCACTGACGCTGCGGCTGATGACCCCATGGGCTTCAATGTCAAGCCAATACAGTCACAGCCCGCACAGGTAAACCATGGCGTTGTGATGCACTGTTTGGCAGGGGCTTGCGGGTGCTGCTGCTGGCGGATGAGCACACAGATCCAGAGAGTGGGCAGGCAAGACTGGCGCTTTCGTTTTGGTATGCAGCGCTATCAATCTGGCCTTGAATAGCCTGACACTGGTACGTTAGATTCTAGTGGCATGCGTTGACGGCAGAGCACGTGACATTGGCTTGGCCGTTCTTGGGTGGACTCTTCAACTGTTAACTGGTGTCGATCGATTCATGCTTGCAGGTGACCGTGGTGGCGTGCGCCCCTGGCCTGAGCGACATCCTCAAGCTGCAGTGCTGGTCTCGCGGAAACCAGTCAGCGGTGGCCTCAAGCCTCTCGCCCAACTCCACCCGCTTCAACTACGACTGGAGCGTAACGCCCACCGTTGTCGCGCTCAGCAGCAGCACGCTGCAGCCAGGCGCCAGCGTCGCCATTGGCGGTGCTCAGCTGGCGAATGTGGTCGAAGTGCAGCTGCGACAGGTGTGGATAGGCCTGGAGATGCATGCTCATACGTCTGGGTGGTGTTGTGTCTAAGACTTTTCGCCTACTTTGTTGCCCCAAGTCTGTTCTGATTGCTGTGCGGGACAGCACATGGTTGCACATGGTTGAACGTTGTTGAAGCTTGAACGGGGCAAGCTTTGCGGCACCAGTTAAAGGATGGCCTATGTGATTGCAGCTGTCAATTGCGACTCTCCCATCACTTCCTTTTCAATCCAACGGTGTCATGTTTGTCGTTCAGGGCTCGACCATCCGAGCATTCTGCCCTGTCACAAGCGCCACCGCCACCGCAGTCAACTGCACCGTGCCCTCCACCCTGCCCGCTGGGGCGTACACCATCGCCTTGAGGGCCAGCACAGACGAACTGTCAGTGGACCCCAGCGGGGCGGGGCAGCTCACTGTGTTCGCCTTCATCACCTCCACATCACCAAGTGAGCGTGTGGAGCATGTGCATCATCAAATTGAGAGAGCTTGTGAAGCAACGGAGGAACTTGGGAAGAGAGTTTACAGTTGACTTCGGCAGGAGGGCGCTGTCTTTGTGCATTTGCCACAGACAGACTGACTATTCCCATAAGCGCTGTGACTGGTGTCAGCCTCCACCGCGCTGAAGCTATTGGTTCCGACCCGATGCATGCATGTGAAATGAAAATCAATGGGGGTCTTTTGCGATTCAAAGGACTCTGCCTTTTGATTGTCAACTTTGTCAAAGCCTGACTACGCAAGCCTGATTCTAAGCTAAGCTATCCCTCACTCTGCAGGCTCTGGGTCTCTTTCCGGAGGTTCCTCCCTGACCCTTACAGTCAACGGCACCACCTGGAACGACACAGCACTGGCCAACAACGTGGTGATGGTGGGCGGCTCAAGGTGTCAGGTGACGGCCGCGTCTGGTTCCACCCTCACGTGCACCACTGGCGCTGTGATTGGCCGTGTGAAGGCAGAGTACTGGAACCTGCCCGTCAACTCATGGGGCATCACACCGGACATTCTTACCTACGTCAAGCCAAGTAAGCGGCACTGGAAAACTTTGAAGAGGCAGCATTAATCGAATTTGGACTTGTTCGCTTTTCAACCCTGCACAGAACATCAAGGAGCGTTTGGTACAGTGGTAGCTTGTCCGATGGAGCACCGCTTCCATCCCACACCTCAGCGTTGCATGGCTGCAAGAGCCAAAGCTTAGATACTAGCATGCCACCGGATTCCATGCATCAACAGGCTGTCCCACATGATAAAGCATAGACAAGCGTCTGCTCCTGCACTCTCACATGGTCGTGACTAGGGAGGCTCGGTGTGTGTCGTCCAAACTCGTCCCTTAAGTTGCTGGAACATAACCCGGTACACTGTATGGTGCCTGCAGCGCTGACTCAAACGGAGCTGGGTGTCAGCCTGGTATACGCCGACAGGTCCCCTGGGCCTGGCATCAACCCAGACTGGTTCGCTGCTCGCATCACCTTCTACCTGCAAATCACAACCGCTGCCACCTACAGGTTCTTCCTCGGCGCGGACGATTACGGAAGGTGAGTCACCTGATCACGTGCCCTGGGTAACAGAAACAGTAACCGCTCTAACCACACTCTTGGCGGTTGCAGCAATACTCTCTCCGCTTCAACTTTCCAACCAAGGAATAAGCTAACGTTGTCACCAGCTCAACTAACCAACCAACCAACCTGACGAAACTGCCCTTGCCCTGCTTCTCCAGGCTGTACGTTAACGACCTCTTCCTGGGCACCAAGGGCCAGAACATGAACATCACCCTGCAGCCAGGCCATGCAAAGGTCCAGCTCACACTTATTGAGTACACCGGCTGGGCATCCATCTCACTGCAGGTGAGGGAAAGGATTAGACAGGTCGCAGTTTGGATCTTCATAGATGGCTGTCTTTCCCGGTCTCCGGCGCAGTACCAGCGGAGGAGGCGATGCATCGAGTTGACAGGAAACTGCCCTAGCAAGTGAGTCACAGTCTCATTTGGGCACTTGCTGTCTCCCTTGTGTGCAGTGGGACGCGGGTGTGGCCGCCTCTGCCGCCGCCATCCCCTGGTTCCGCATCTTCCCCTGCGCCCCCGGCACTCCCGCAGAGCTCTCCGCCGCCATCAACGGCGTCTCCGCGCTCCAGGCCTGCACCCCCACCACCATCACCTTCCCCGCCTCCAACGCCCTAATTCCCACGCCTGAGCCCACCTCAGTCACCACCACCTCACCCCGCTGCGGCTACGTTTTCTCCTCCTACCAGACCCCTTCCCTCACCAAGCCACTGCCCACTGCTGCCATCACGGCCGCGTCAACCATCACCTTCACTGGGTCGTTCCTAGCTGGCCTGGACACTTCCAAGTATGCAGTGACAATGGGTGGAGTTGCCTGCCCTGTGGTATCCATTGCCACAACCGCTAACGACACGACAACACAGGTGTGTTAGCTGCAACTAAACTCCCACACTGGGCCTACTCACCGATATATCATGCAAGAAGTGCGGTTCTGTCGTCGTACGCCCAGCACCCTGGCCTTCTTGTGGGAAACGTGACTAATTAGTAAACCCATCCTCTCTGCTAGGATTCAGCCTCAGCATTTGCATCATACCAGTGAGCGCTACTGCCGCATGCATCCTGGCAATGTTCACCAACAACCATCATATCCCCATAATGCCAGTTGGAAGTCAGCCCCAGCATATGGATGAAGGCGCGCTGATCCTTCAGCCCACAAGGGATTGCTTTGGCCGTACGCACGGCTACACCCTTAGCAAAACCTTCGAGCCTCGGGCTCCTGTGTGACGCTACCTGCCCTTTCCCCCTCCTACTACAACCTTCTCGCAACTATCTCCTTTCCCCCCTGCAGGACCTGACCTGCACGCTCCCCGCCCTCCCCGCGGGCTACTGGCCCGTGTCCATCCTCGTCACCGGCTACGGCGAGACCAGGGCCGCGCCCGTACTCGGCGGATCAGCCACCTCCACAGCACCCCTTATTCTCAGGTGAGCGGCATGTCTAGCCTACCCTGCCCCACATCTGCACATGAACTGCCTTTTCAAGTGACTCTCTCGCTTTCTCACGGCATGCCGCCTGCATGGCAGCTGAACTGCTGATTTGTTTTGATTTCCAACTGACCATGTGGGTCCCGTGATGCATGCCTACAGCTCCAGGTCCAGTGATGTGTACGATTCTAACCAAGGAACGGATCACATGTCGGTGCTGCCTGTAGGTACGGCGTGTCGGTGAGCCAGGTCACATCCCTGCCCACCGCCACCTCCTACGCTGTGGGCTCCTACACCGGAGGCGCCACCATCACCATCACGGGATGGGGCTTTGCCGCAAACAACCTGGCAAGGTCAGTGCAGGGGCCCCGGATTGCAATGAGCTGTACATGCGTAGATGTTTACAGCAGGGAAGCACAGCAGGGAAGCAGGGAAGCAACATGACGCGGAACGGGATGGGCACGTCCCTGACCTGCCCAGAGACAGAAACTACAGCGAGTGAGGCTGGATCACACCTTAGGTACTGCTTTAACGTGGGCAAGACAGCCGTACATAATTGGTAGCAAGGGGCAAAACTTTCCGTACCATTCCACAGCCACGCCCTTGTCAATGATTTGCCTTGCGACTTCTTCGTCTTGACCGTGCGATGCCACAGCCTTGAACGCCAGCCATGTGAATGCCACGAACGAATTGCATTGATTCCAAACTGCTGTGTGGCTCACTACCTGAATGCTCTCAAGTTTCCCCAGGAACCTGCAATGTTGGTTGTTGTTTTCCTCGCCCTGCAGCAACAAGACCAACGCTGTGTCCCTCTGGTCCTCCTCCGCCCCCGGCAGCCCTGCCCTCACCGTCACCTCCGCCACGCCCACCACCCTCACACTTGCCGTGGGCCGCTTCACCCTGCCCAGCAGCTTCCCCGCCAGCACCACCAGCATCACCCCTACATACGCCATCTACGTGTATGATGCTCCCTTGGGGGCACCGCTGTCTAACTCCGCCAACACCACCGCCAGCACCACCTTCACCCTGTCTTACAGCACAGCGGCAACACCAACGGTGCGTGGCAAAGGGCCTATTTGCAAACAGCTGCATTCGCACGAAAACATGGCCCTCTCTGCATCTCTGGCAACAACAGCTGCCTGCTTTGCTGCAGTCACTGATGCAGCTGCGGCTTGGCTGTGGTAATTTCCTGTTGGCAAATTAAGAAGCAGTGAAATAACAGAAAACCACAATGGATTGTTTGATTCCCTGTGCGCAGGTCACGTCCCTGTCCCCCGCCACCCAGGCTCCGTCAGCCGGCGGTTCCCTGACCCTTTCCTGGTCCCTGGGCCTGGGCACAGCCTCAGGCCTCTCCGCCTCCGCGCCCGGCGCCGCCAGCAAGGCCACTGTGCAGCTGCAGAGCGGTCCTGATGTGTACGACTGCACAGCGCCCACCGCTACCGCCGGCACTGTGGCCACTGCCAACCTCACAGGTGGGCTTTGAACACAGTCGTGTCAGAAGTAATCCTGGAGATGTCAAACGCCTTTCTAGTGTATTTCCGGCACTCCTGGTGTATTCACAGTCTGATGACAGCAGTAGGTCTGAGGCATAAGGAAGTACATGACCCACACAAGCTCATCTCCCCTACATTGACACCAACACAGCCAGCTACGGCAGGCAAATGCACTGCAGTGTGTGCGTCCGTCTGCCTACAAAATGTTTACATTATACCTAGTCCCAGCTCCACTGTTGTCTTCCTGGTTCTTGTGCTCCTGCAGAGTCCCTGACCTGCACCCTCCCCGCCTACCTGCCCGCCGCCACCTACACCGTCTGGGTATGCATGACCCCCCTGGGCTGCGGCTACGCCTCCACCTCCTACACCGTCCCCCTCACCGTCACCTCCATCACCCCAACCACAGGCAGTGCAGCGGGCGGGCAAGTGCTAACCATTGCCGGCACAGGCTTTGACACAACCAACACGACGTTTGTGTCCGTTTCTTTTGGCACCGCAAAGTGCGATGTTCTCACCTCCACCTCCACCGGCCTGACCTGCCGCATGGGTGCGCTAGCAGCCCTGCCGGGAAGTGCATCAGTGCAGGGACTGATGGTCACGCCTGCACGCAACACCCCAGCCCAGTCGTTCGCTGCGCTCACTTACACGTTTGACCCGACCGTGACACCCTCGGTCACGTCCATCAGCCCCACAAGAGGTGGGACACAGCTACTGCACTGCCGCATACCACTGCCCCACGCCTTGGAAATGTGGTTCAAGCGCGTGGAGCATCGAGCGTTGCACACGGCCCCGCCAAACGCATGCCTGCCACCACAGTAGTTGAGCAAACCAGACCTGACCTCGTCCTGCTTCATACGTACCTGAATTGCCAAAGCAATCGTACTCTATATACTCATACCACTGTACCTATGAGATGGAACCCTATCACATTGTATTGACTCCTGTTCAGGGTCCACTGCTGGCGGCACTGCGCTGACCATCACCGGCAGCGGCTTCCCCACGGGTCTGGCAGCCGGCGCAGTGACAGTCACCATCGGCGGCAACACGTGCACCAGCCCTGTGGTGGTCAGCTCAACACAGGTGGGCAGCATGGGGCTCAAGCTAGCTGACTGTGCGACCGCTACGCTCACAGAATGTCTGCCATTCCTGATTCACTGTGCGACGTCGATCATGTGAGACTCTGATCAGCATGATCTTGCCACGGCAATCCATGTTCTGAATATATTCTGGTCATAACAGCACATAGGCGAGCCCAACAGGCTGCTGCTTTGGTGCCCACGCCGCCGTGTCGCCCGCTTTGTATATAGCACACCGTCTATGATACCCACAGGTGACATGCACTACGTCTGCCCCTAGCCCCAAGAACACCAACCCGCAGCCCATCGTGGTTTCCTTCGACCCCAACGGCGCCTCCTGGTCGCTCGGGGCCAACGGCTCGCCCGTTACCTATCAGTATGTGGACCTGTGGAGCCGCACCACGTCGTGGGGAGGCAGCAACCCGCCGGGAGAAGGGTACATCGCCATGATCCCAGCAGGTGGGAATCACCGACCTGGATACAGCAGCACAACGGCCGAATGTCGCCAACTTTAAGGCAAAGTAGAATTGTTTGGTTGCATCCGCATCATATTAGCATGGCGACTCACCCTTGTTACAGTACTACTCAAGTGTGTGTTGTGCCTTGCAGCGATGCTTGCAACTACGTCAAATAACAATTGTGCTGTCAGCTCACAAAAAACAATTTTGTGCTGTAGCAACAATAAGATATGTGTTTGTGTGTTTGTGTGTTTGCAGGCATCACGATGCTGCTAGACGTGAGCACCCCAGTGCTCGCCTCGCTCGTGCTGGAGGGCAACCTCATCTTCGACGACTCCCAGCCCGGCACCGAGATCCAGCTCAACGCCATGCAGATCCTGGTCAAGGGCGGCAACCTCACCATCGGCACCAACGACACGCCATACCCCAGCAAGGCCAGGATCACATTGTGAGTGTGGGAGACAGGCACACCAAGCATGTGCTCTCTGCGTGCTGTTGCTTGTCGGTCATGTGATTGGATGCATTTACACATGACTTTATTTTTATTATCATCATTATTATCATTTTCATCATCATTATTACTAGTAGTATCGTTATTACCATCATCATCAGTATCAGTATCGTTACATGGCACACAGGTACGGCCCGCCTTGGAGCCGGGAGCTGCCCAACTACGGCGCCAAGACCATTGCCGTGCGGGACGGCAACGTGGTCATGCGGGGCCAGCCCAAGACGCCCACATGGACCCTCCTGGCCGCAACCGCCAGCCCGGGAGAGACCACCATGCAGATCCAGGGCACCGTCAACTGGATGGTGAGTGGCGTTTCCTTATCACCATTAGCCAGTCTGGTTTACCCGACGTGAACGGGTGTGGTGTGTCGGCTGGGGTGTGACGGGTCAGCTTTACAGTTAGCAACTGTAAGTGTTTGGTGATTCTTGTAACTGTTTGGTGATTCTTGTAACTGTTTGGTGCCTATGAGTGCCCGGAGCAGTCAATGCAGATGCCAGCATGAGTGTGGTAGTAGACTGCCTGAAGCAGACAGGGAGCAGTACCTGGCCGGCGCCTAAAGGCAAAGTGTCCTACAAGTTCAGTATCCTACGTGCATGCGTATGCGTACAAGGCACTGCCAGCCAAAGGCGATGTTATCAATCAATCAATGTGTTTACCTGGTTTGTTTTGTGTTTATGTGTGTAGGTTGGTGACTTGGTCGCTGTTGCATCTTCCTCGTTCTTCGCCAACGAGACGCACAGCGCCAACATCACGGCTGTCTCCTACAGCGCCGGCACCAACACCACCACCCTGACCCTGGACCAGCCCTTCGCCTACACACACCTGGGTGTGACGGTGCCTGTGCCTAGCGACCCCCATGGCAGGAGCATTGAGATGCGGGCGGAGGTGAGACGGGAACGGCTGTGCGCACAGCCCCTGGCATTTGACCATGTCGGCACCTCAAAGGGTGGATCACGCCTTTTGTACGCCAAGGGCGCACCTGCTTTCCAAGGCCGCCATCTAGTAGCAAGAGGCAGCCCCTGTGTCCTCTTCAACCAGGCTGGGTTACGTGCCCTTATCCGCCTCACCCTTACCTTGCCTGAGCACTAGTGTTTTCTCCCTTGGCCGCCCAGGTTGTGTGCCTCAGCCGCAACATCGTGATTGAGGGCGATGAGTCTTCGCCCACGTGGCTGTACGGCGGCCAGATCATGATCAACACGCCCAGGTCTAGGCCTAGGGCGCAGCTGCAGCTGGAGCAGGTCGAGCTGAGGCGCATGGGACAGGTGGGCCATCCGTAAGAGCGTAGAGAGAGGAACTCTGACAATCTCCAAGTTGGTGCAGTTTGATAGATGCATTTCATCTAGCTTGAGCAACAGGGAAAGCAGCCTCAGAACGAGCGACTCAATGGAGGCCTTGCGGGTTTGACTCAGCACCCAGCTTTGCTTCGTGCGCTGTGCCCTGCAGGCGTTCCGATTGGGTCGCTACGCCATCCACTGGCACATGCACGGCGATGTGAACTACGGGTCCTGGCTCAAGGGCCTGGCCATCCACCACACGTACAACCGGGCTGCCACCATTCACGGCACACACAACGTGCTGACCAAGGACTGTGTGACCTATGACACCATGGGTCACACTTTCTTCCTGGAGGACGGCATCGAGACGGGCAACATCTATGATAACAACGTGGTGAGTGGGTGGGCCTGCGCGGTGTGTCTCCGCCCGGCATTCCTCAGCAGGGCAAGATAGCAGACTATGAGCAATCAAGTCGTCCAGCTTCTTGACTGAGTGGCAAAGAACAAACACCACTGGAGTCAACCACCTGGTTAACGTCAAGCCTGGCCATACCAGATGACCACAATCCAAGGGCGCGACCTCATAAGTAATTGCTCAGCCACTCCTGATCACACTCACCTCTTGCTTTGCCACCTTTACTGCAGGTCATTCTTGCCCGCCGCTCCGACGCCCTGCTGATCACCGACACCACCCCTGCATGCTTCTGGGTGACGCATCCAAACAACACCTACACCAACAACCGCGCGGCCGGCAGCACCAACGGATACGGCTTCTGGTGCGGACTGCATGCACACATCAGTCCTCAACATTTGCCGGGCAGCATTCAACAAGCACGCTGCATACCCCATCTATTCCCCCTGACAATGCCCCATTAGAAATCGATCAACTCTACACATATTCTGTGTCCAGCTTGTGTAAGAAGTCCTCTGACGAGTGAACCTTGTCGACCTGCCACATGTCAGGTACCGTTTCTTGCTTCACCCCGAGGGCCCCAGCTACACAACCACTGTGTGCCCCAAGTTTAACCAGATGGCCGAGTTCACCAACAACGTGGCCCACTCCAACATGTTCTACGGCCTGAGGGTGCACCCGGAGTATCTGCCAAAGCTGGACCCCTGTGGCCCGGACCCAGACGACGACGGGGCCTTTGCCCAGGTGCCGGCCACCTTTCAAGGGCTCCTGTCGTACAAGAATGGCATGAAGGGAGCCATCGCAACACAGGTGTGTGCTATATGAGGTGTTTACTGCCCAGCATTGCATCATGCTGGCACCTGCTCCTCGTCATATTGGTAAGCGCCCCTCGCTCAAAGAGGCTGATAACAGAGGCAATAACAAGACTGTTATTACTTGGCCATTTGTCAGTTGTCCTACAACACTGCTGTCTGCAGGTTGGCACTGTTCGCTTTGCCAACATGACCCTTGTGGACAACGGTGGCGGCCCCCGCCAGCACGTGGTCAACGGCAAGGACAACGGAGCCAACTACGAGCTGACGTGGATTGTGGACGATCGCAACCGAGAGGAAACCGACATCCTCTCCATGGCTGGTGAGTGCTTTGTGAATCGGATGAGATTTATGCACCTGCTTGGGTTGGTGAGGCCACTGCACCCTGACCAACGGCCTTGCCATCGATTTCAGTTTGTAACCGTCTTGACAATGGGCTCTGAGCAGGATGGGACCAGGAGATGAGTGGGCTCGTGTCCGTGAGTGAAAGTGAGCGTGACTCTGGTGCTGCGCTTGGTTTGTCTTGCCACAGGTCTGTTCGACTCCCTGCTCGTGTCCAAGACCGCCCAGGGCAATGTTGGCAGTGCGGGTCGCTGGCCCTCGGGCCGCAAGATCACGGGCGTCATCACGCACTCACCGGCGGAGTTCCACGTCAAGCACACTGCTTTGGTAGGTGGTGGCTCAAGTCACTACCCGGTCTAGCTGCTGACCGTACCCAGTGATATTGGGAGGGAGTTGTTTGGATTGTGATATTTCAAGCTTCTTGGTCTCCTGCTAGTGCTTTTCATGCAATCGGCTCTCTCTGGTTTTCAAGTAATAAACTGTATGCAAACAGCTCTCACCCAAGGTGATCTCAAGCACTTGTTGAGCGCAGTGGTTTAGGTGGTCTGAACCGTCAGATGGCAATCATATGTACAGCATGGGTTTGGCTCAGTTGCGCTGCCTGGTTGAACTGTGACATGTGCAGGGCGCTCTCGTGAACATCACATTTGTCAACTACACAAACAGCGGCAGTCAGTTCCAGGGCGCCCTGGAGTCGTGCGGCAAGTGCAAGACCTTCCAGGGTGGCGCAACCACCTTCGTCAAGGGCGTCAAGTTCCTGCAGCAGGGCAAGCCCTACCTGTCGGACTGGGGCTGGGGGCATCAGGGCATTTACCTGGTGCGTGGGCGGCCCAGGGTGACGCAACTCTGTTAACAGTTCATGTTACTTTTTGCCTTTTCCAAATCCTTTACCTGAACTCGTGAGAAGCACCAGTGATTAATCTTGCATGTATACGTGCCTTTCAACGCTATGGAACTTACCTTAGGTGTGTGTCTGCAAACTGACAGTTTTTTTGGCCTGATTCTGTTGCCTCAGGACACGGATGGCTCCCTGATTAATTCCGACAACCTGCCCGCTGATGTGGTCAGCAGTGCCAACTTCACTCTGGGCGTGCCAAACCTCACATGGCACAGCGCAGGTTCGTACTTATACTGACATTCACGTACATACAACGCACCATGGAAGCGCAAGTAGACAGGCACATGCCAACATGCACTACAGGCAGGCAGGAACCATGTGGTGACTTGCAAGCCGAGGGATGCATGATCCTCTTTTCAAAGCACAGAACAATTCAAAATACTCGACAGTCAGAGCAACAGCTTGGAATGCACCGTTTGTGTTGCACACCTGCAGTTGACAGCAGCCTGTTCGACCCCAGCGAGTGCGTGTACGTGAGCAACTCCGCGACCTCCAACAGGGGCGCCTTCTGCTCCTCGGCGCTCCAGTTCCGCCGCGTCCTGCTCAACAACCACGAGCCACCCGCCATAGGCGTCAGGGCCCTGGGCGTGTCATCAAACGGCGGAGCCTACACAGGTGGGCTGAAGTGACTCTCTTTCTTTCTCTGCTTATCTTGTGGCATCCAGAATTCCCTTGTTTTGAGCTGCAACGCCATCACAACTGCCCCACTCTCCATGGTTTTGTCACCTGCTTTGGTTGCCTCGCTTAGTCAAACTTCTTGCTCAGGCTAGATCAGGGCGTTGCCCGTCCCGTTTGGTGTCCCGTGACGTCTCCCGTGATGCAAGCACCCAATTTCCCGCTGACATGTGCTCCGTGTCCCCGCAGGCCTGCCCCGTTACAACGGCACCTCCTGGGTCAACTTCACGCACTACAACGAGGACGGCTACCAGTTCACAGTGCCCACGCAGCGCGACTACTACCTTCACTGGGACATCAGCTACCGGGTGGACCCCAGCAAGGCCACCTACCACAAGGCGGACCCGCTGGCCGCCGCGGGCTGGGTCACGCTCAGCCACAGGCTCGTGCAGAAGTACAACCACGTTAAGATCAATGGCGCCGTGCAAAACCTGACCACTGTGCCTACCCTGGGAGCCAAGTCAGGCGCTGGTGAGTGGCATAGTGCGTTCCGTGTCCTGTGGCGGCTATACCAATGTGATCAGATTCTGTGACAGTATCAGTGTGGATTGCAGGAACTGCAGCTTGAAGCCATTGTTCTCACGGGCAACCACACCTGTATGCACAATGCAGTGAGCTCATGTGTGCAGCCTGAATGGGGTTGTGTGTTGCAGCCTGGAGGTTGGCCTCCACTAAGCGCTCATTGTGTGTGCCTTGCAGCCTTCTACAACAGCACCTTCTCCCCTGACTGGCGCTGGTATGGCAACCAGAGCTACAACGCCACCACCTCCACCACGTTCATCGCTGGCAACATTTCGCATGCTAGCAGATACAACTGGTAGGTATCAGCCAGTTGGTATCCTAATCACGGCTAGTTCAGACTTACCTGCCGGCTTCAACAGCTCTTTGCTCTTAACAGGGTTCTTCAGGCCATCACAGGCCATGATGCGTCTGCTCCCGAGCTGGTCTACTCACTGCTGCCCTTGTAATTCGTTTGTCTGCTTGCACTGCAGGGCTTCTTTCATGTGCCCAGATGAGGGCTGCAACTCCCTCCCTGACATCGTTGTGGATGTGAGTGGCTAGCACACCACCACTGCTGCTGATAACCCCTCAGCTGTCTGACTAGCGAATCACCTCTGCCACTGATTACTCAATGTCTGCGACATGCTCCTTACCAGTTTGATTCCCTGTTTTATGTTACATGTGCTTGTGGTGCTCAAGGCCAAATCAGGGTGGAGGAGTTTTTCTGCTGCCCGCCCGCACCATCTTGACAGCAGGGACCACTTGCTTACTTGCTTACTCACAACTCTACTATTGACAACTTAACTGTCCAGACTGTTGTTGTACTGGGGTTCACCTGCCGTTGTTTGTTGTGTGCTGTTTGTAGGTGCGGTCCGGTTTCTTGCGCTGGTCCGACCCCGCCACCTGGTCTACCCGCATCCCACCCACCAAGCCGCTGCCGGGGGAGAATGTGACCATTCCCGAGGGCTGGAACCTGATCATTGATGAGAACGTAGTCGCCACTGCACTGGTCATCCAAGGTACAGACAGGACTGCTGCAAAACGACTGCTGCTTGCTGCTGATGTGGCAGAGGTTGCAACTCCAACATAGTTAGTAAATCAAGTGACCACGCTCCTTGCCAAGCCGTCAGCTGCAAAACATGCACTGCTTTTTGCAAACCCGGCAGAGGCGTTTGGTAGTGCATCAGGTTCGCATATCCTGACGAAGTGATGCCCCCACACTCATGCACTCCGCACCCATTGTGCAGGTAACACGACCTTTGACCCCAGCCTGAACCTGACCGTCACCGCCCAGTACATCATTGTGATGAACAAAGGTGTCCTGGCAGCGGGCACCAAGGCAGCACCCTGGCCAGCAAATAGGTCAGTAGTGGATCTACATAGCCCTGCTTTACGCCATGGCATAGGCTCAGTGCTGCCCTGTTTCAGTAGCCACCCTCTGCCCCTCTAGGGTAGCTAGCGTACACGTGCTTTCCTTCTCATTACAGTACCTGTCACAGCTGCTGACTGAACCCGGACATCGCTATTGTTGCTGTCCTTCACGCTCTGACAAGCTTCTCAACACAAATCACGACGCAGTTGACCAGGTGTTTTACTTGCCCAATCTTCCTTGTCTGCAGCACCGTGACCATCCGCCTGAACGGCACCCGTCAGACCCCCGAGTGGGCCCTGTCCAACACAGTGAACCTGGGCGCCAAGACCCTATCAGCGGTCAACGGCGGCCGCATCGACCTGTTTGGCACGCCTGTGGCGCAGAGGTGGACTCGCCTGGCCACAGCGGCTACTGCCGGCACAAGCCAGGTGCGACTGCACACCGGACCACTCACTGACGCTTGAACTGTTGCATCCTACCTGCAATCGCCGGGCTGCTCAGACATGCATGCAAACAAGCGGGTGTCACAGTATTGCGGGACCCAGTATTGGTTGTTATTGCAAGCGTCAGACTATAAAGAATCATGCTTTGCCTCGAGATCTTGCTGCATTTCTATTGCGTGACTGATACATCTGCTCAATGTAAACGGAGATGCATCTGCTTCGTCCTTTCAGATCACGCTTACCGCTGCGAACTTGGGTTGGAAGTTGGGTCAGCAGGTGCTGATCGGCACCACCAGCTGGAACTGGAACCAGGCGGAGATCCGCACCATCACCGCTATAGCCGCCAACAACCGCACGCTGACGCTGGACTCGGCGCTCTCATGGGACCACTCCAGCAAGATTGTGGACATTGCCGGATCTGCCAACGGGGCCTTCGACATGCGTGCGGAGGTGGCTCTTATCAGCTCCAACCTGCACGTGAGTTGATTGCACATGTTTTGATTTTGACTGTATTTGCCATCCAATGACGACCAATGACTCATTGACCGCCTCCCAGGTGCAGTGTGATGCAGTTGTACCAGTGGAGGTCTCGATGACAAGAATGCGGCTCTCCCGCCACGCATCAACACAACCCAGTCCTTGGCCGCTTGCCCGTCACTATGATTCACATCTCACACTGCGCTGCGCAGGTCACTGCTGATGATGGTCTTGTCACACGCGCTGAGGGAGGTGAGCTCTTTGGTGGGCGCATCTACGCCAACGGCGCGTCCATTCTCCGCATCTCGAACGCCCTTGTCAGTTACTGTGGCCAAGCGGGCCTGCTGCGGTCTGCCATCATGCTTGATCGGATGACGGCAGTTAACCCGCAGCTGTACCCCAACGTCACCCTCACTGCCACCCCCATTGCTAACGCAACCACCTCCATCGCCAACCCTAGCTTCGTGGACAGCACTGCGGTGACCTTTAGCATGGATGGTGCACTGGAGCTGATCAGCGCGCCAGGCAATCCCATCAGCCTCACTAACAACGTGAGTGGCCACTATGAACTCAACAGCTCGGCTGGGCCCTGATGGATTGGACTTGCGGTCATTTGCGGCACCAACTGTGCCGTTGTGCCTTTCACCATTGATCATGCTAGCTGGCTAGCTGGCCCTTTATGCCAACTGCAGACTGCAGGCTCGTTGTGAACTGGTTAGTTGGTCATCAGCTGCCATACCTCATGGAGCGAACAATGAAGTACCGTCGACTCTGACCTTTGCCTGCCCTGCAGGTGCTGTACATTTCCTTTGATCGCTCCACGCTCCTGGTGACGGGCACTGGCCGCAAGAACCTCGTGTCCAGCAACTACGCGCTGGGAACCATCAAGGACATGTCCGGCAAGAGCAAGTTCGACAAGGACATGCCTTCCACCTTCCTGATTCAGTCGTCGGATAACACAGTCACCAACAATGTGGCGGGCGGTGGCGAGCGCGTGGGCTTTATGTACTATGGAGTGCCATGCAGGTGGGTCAAGCGGCCTTGTGAGTTTGATAATGCTTGCACTGCTTCACACCAGGGAATGTGTTCCACGGTGGTTTCACGCAATCACAGCCCTCTGGGGCGGTGTTGTGACTTTGCTGATGCTGGCACTGTACGTGTCTATTCACGCCAGAGAATTCCGTCACAGGAACAGGAGCGCAGCTGTTGCAGGCATGCACTGAAATGCTCCCTATCATGCTGCCATAAATTGAAGTCTTCCAGCCCTACCCATGCTGCGTGGCGTTCCAGCCCAGAAGTGTACAGGCGTCAATCGCAATCACATCACGTCCTCCTTCCGTGCCCCTGCAGTAGCAGCACCGCTGCCCTCTCCAGCTACTCCAACAACACCGCCCACTCCTACCTGGTCGGCGCCTGGCTCAAGGCCAGCCCCGAGAGCGGCAGCACCGGCTGCACAGCGCTGTACAACTTCACCACCTACCTGAACTGGGACTTCGGCATCATCTCCACGGACGGTATTGAAACCGATGTGGAGCTGACCAGGGTTAACGTGGCCGACACCAAGTTCTCCAATGTGCTTATCCTCAGAAAGTGAGTGGGATGGCACTGAGCATCGTGCTAGCTTAACAGTTGTGATGCAGTCACTGCAGACATTTGTTTACGCTCGTGCACGGGATGCGTCAATTTGGACACGAAGCAGGGATGACCTACAACCAAGAGGTGAAATGCGTGGGTCTGAAGACACCCATGGGCCTTGGCCAAAGTCTTCAAAAGACTCGAGTGTTCCCGGGCTTACTCTCACTGGGCATTTGTGTTTCACTCTCTGCAGGGGTGCCATGGACGATCAGGGATCTGTGACCATGACCAACGTCACACTTGTTGGCATGTCCGGCACTGACGTGTGTGGACTGTGCGCCAGGCGTGTTGACAGCAGCAACATGGACCCCGGCTGCCACCCCAAGCTGGCCAGGACCAGCTACAACCAGCAGTCGCCCTTCACTCGCTCCACGGGGCTGCTCGGATCCGTGTTTGCTCTCAAGTTCACACCTGGCCCGGAGCAGTACGTGAGTCTTGATTGCAGAAAGAACGCGTGCCACTGGGCACATACGTCATGACTGCTGCTGGACACAGGGCTGCTCACAACAGTTGATTCCAAGCGACGTTGCGGCCAGCATCCTGACAAAATGTGTTGCTGATGATGTGTTGCTGTCTGATTGCTGTTTTGCAGCCATGGGACGGCCTCAAGGGGTACGCCTTGGTGTATGGCATCACTCGCCTGACAGGCACCACCCTGGCAAATTTCTACGGCTCGGATGGCTGCAACGGGACCTACCGGACTCACGCCATCGGTAACCATGTCAAGGAGCCGGAGGCCTTCCACCCTGTGTTCATGACCAAGACGAACGTCAGAAATGTCGTCAGGTGATTGGTATGATTACCGAGGCTAGCCGCAGCGCTGACTGTGTATACAAGTTGTATTGCATTTGGCTCATGCTACCAAGGCCAGGTGCTCGGCGATTGTGCGCCAGCTGCTCACACCCCATACTATCTACCGCCCGGTCTAAACTAACTACTGCTTCTGTTGTTTGCCGCAGGGATGGCATGACTCACTTCCAGGGACCCGATCCCATGTGGCGCAATGAAGCCGACTGCGACACGATCAACTGGTCGCGTAACCTCACACGCCTGGTCGACAACGACTCGATTGCCGCTGAGATTGCTGACCCCAGTGTCATCCAGCTGAACTGCGCTGGCCCGCTGCACGTCAACTTCAGAGATGTGGACGGTGAGTTGTAATCTCTGTTCCGTATCAAAATATTGGAACGTTTCATGTGCAACAATTTGGTTTTGCTGTGCCAGGTGCACATGTGCTGTGACACCGTGTTGTCCTTTGGATCTGCAGGCACCATGACCGGAACTGTGCAGTCCATCCTCGGAACCTTTTCTCCCAAGCGTCAGTTCCCTTACGATCAGGGCACAGCCCTGCTTCCCGGGCCCTGCCAGTACAGCACAGGCTGGAACGCATACTCATGCCTACCAAATTCAACTGCATTTGAGCTTGACGTCGCTCTCAAGCCCAGCCCAGCACCATCCAGCGGAATTTTCGGTGACCCTCAACACTTCGTGCTCGAGTCGCGCGACCCTGATTCCGAGGATCGCAACTTCTCGCCGGTGTTCGTGAACATTTCTGGCTCCATAGAGCTCATGGTGTCCGCCCAGGACCACGGTTGGTGCTTTGCCTACACATGCCAGAAGCGCCTGTCAACCTTCTGGACATATTTGCCAAGTAAGTTGTCCCGCGTGAGGCAAGCAAGCGAAGCTCAGCTTCTTCCCCTCTCGTCCACCGTTCGGTCTTGATCATTTGGTACCAGCGACACCACAACAGCATGCATGTAACCACGCACTGATCACATACTTTTTCGCATTGCACCAAGGCAGCATTCCTGCCATCTTTCACGCCTTCAGGACAGCAGGCAAGGAAGCAAGCGTTTGATTCTTACTTTGCGCCGCAGCAGTATGAGCACAAGCTGTGTGTCTGCCTCACTTGCAGGCGGCCAGGAGGTGCGCATTAACTTCACCGGCACCCCCTCACGTGTGTTCCGCGCGTACTGGCCCTACGCCGACCCCCAGGCAGAGGTGGTGCTCATCATCAACATGCTCTACACACCCAACAGGTGCGCAGATAAACCATAATAATCGGTACTAGATGAAGTGGAAAAAGCTAGGAAGCACTAGCACATGCAAAGTGACATATCATCTAGGCTGAGGGTGGAACCTTTAGCATCAGGATTCCCTTGGCAGCGGACAGCACATATGCTGCGAGCGAGTCTTTGGTTCCACCCTGACGCTATGCTCACTCCTGCACGTGCCACCTTGTGTCTGTCACGTGCAGACGTTTCACCTGGAGCCCCTCACGTGGGCGTCTGAACCCATTGGCTGTGCCGCCCAAGGTCGGTGATGGCAACACACACGGTGCCTTCTACTGGGACCAGGACAACACTCTGCTGTACGTCAAGGTGCGATCCAAGGCGCTACCAACATAATGGGTCAGGAGAGCGGGGTGAAGAAGGCGGTTGCTAAGCACCTAGACTGTTCTGTCTGCACCACTGCTAGCTGCAAAACCGAAGAGTCACCATGGTGATCATGTCATGGCGGTGATGGGACGACCGGCATCAAACACTGCCATTAAGACTGCTGCTTGATTCTGTAAGCCTGCAAACCAGCTAATTGTCGCCATGTTTATTCATCCCCTGGTGTCTGTGTTGATTTGCCCTGCAGCTTATGGGTTCCAGCGAGCCTCTTGAGTTGCGCACTGAGAACGCCCTGATGGTCAGCCAGAGCCTGGCCGTGAGCTTTGACCAGTTCTTTGACATCAAGGAGATGTTCCTGAGTAACCTGGCCTTCCTGCTGGGAGTGCCCATGTCGCGTGTCGTGGTGAGTGACTTGAGTGACTGCAGCGCGAGTGATTGAGTGAGTGTGTGAGTGAGTGAGTGAGTGCCTGTTGCATCTGTATCTTACATACTTGTGTTTTAGGTACGCATGTTCTCGACAGTAGAATGGATCCCGGTTCGACAACTGTGAAGTAAAACGAGTGCATGTTCAAGGTATGCCTATGCATGTGGACCTTGCATGTGCGCCCCAGGCCCAATTGTCGATACGCCGCTGTCGTGCTGGTCACTGTCATGCAGGTTGCCAAGATTGTCCCCGGCACCACAACTCTGAATTTCCTGCTCACTGAGAGCCCCGCGGACTCAGCTGCAGTCATCCCCGAGCCAACCTACGACACCACCTTCAACGTGGACTCCGAAACCGCACAGGTGATTGCAGGGATTGAGCATCATGGCGCGCGCTCTGAGAGCACACTGTTTGCTCTTATATTGTTTGGGTAACAGGCGCAAGTGCTCATTTGTCGGTTTTTTTGGGTTTGCTTGAGAATTCAGTTGACTGCAGCATCGGCAATGCCTTGTCGAGAGCTGAGTAACAACAGCTCACAAACACAGCACTGTGACAAGTACCCTTGCTCTGCCAGCTACTTAATCTCATCCCACGTGAATTGCGTGTGCAGGCCGTCAAGGCAATGTCACCCGAGGAGCAGGCTCTGTGGAGGGCTGATGCAGGCACCACCACCGGCGGCTCCGCCACCACCCCCTCGCCCCCACCCCTGGGCGCCGCCTCCCCACCCTCCCCACCCTCTGAATCCTCCCTGCTGACAGTTGTCACGAAGTTCCTCACCCTGCCTACCACCATTGGCAACATCACGGTGCTCTCATCAGGCATCATCTCTAACGGCGCTGCAATCGACCCCGAACTGCTTGCGAAGATCCAAGCAGCTATCTCACCTGGTCAGCCTGGTTCAGTGGTGCCTTCACCTTCCGGTGGCACACCAACCAACCCTGGCGGAACACCAACTGCCAACCCACCAGGCAGCAGCCCTGCCGACGATAATTCATCAAAGAACAACAGCGCTATTATCGGTGGTGTGGTGGGTGGTGTGTTGGGCGCGGCCCTTCTGGCGGGCGTGGCCGCTGGCTTCGTCATCAAGCGCAAGCAGGCAGCCGCAGCGGCCGGTGCGGGAGGTGCAGGCGGTGCGGCCAGTGGCAAGAGCGCATCGACCCATCGCAACTCACCAGAAACGTCCATCACGGGGCAGGTCACTCCTCGCCGCGCCTCCGGTTCACAAGTGGCGCCGGTGCCGTTCATCAAGGCCGTGCCCCCAGGTAGCCCACTCGGCAACATTACCCACTCATCCTTCACTGCCACCAACCCCTCCGCATCCAACACCCCCACTAAGGGGCAACTCGCAGGCGCCAAGGAGCCGGTTTCAGGCAGTCCCACTAATGGCTCTCCCCGCACCTTCACGCCCCGAGGCAACTCCCCGAACGCGTCCGCACCAGGACACGCAGCCGTCATCACTTCCGGTGCAGCAGCAGCAGCAGCAGCGCCTAACATGCCAGACATCAACGGCTCTGCGCGCGGCAACATGTACTCATTCCCGCGTGCATCGCCAGACGATTGGAATGTAGCTGCCCGTGGCCGTGCCGCTCTGCCTGCCCTGCGTCCCGATGAGGAGGGCACTTGGCGCACAGAGGGACACAACGTGATGATCGCGTCGAGCACCAACGCGGCTATCCCTGAGGTTGGCGGTAATTCCGGCCGGCTGCCAGGAGCCATTGGAAGCATGGCGGGCCCTGCAGCTGAGAATGCCGCACGAGATGCCATTGCTATGGGCGCTGCCACACAAGGCTAGTCATGCTGCAGCTAGAAACATGCCTGCACAATACGAATACTGTCAGAACATTACGTCTGTGTACCTAGAGTTGCGGCATGGGCGTCATCTTGAGCAGGATGATACAAGCAGTCGACTCTGGCAAGCAGACGCAAGAGCTCGAAACATCGGAGCGCAGCGCAAGCAAAGAATAAGCGCTGGCACCGGACCGATCTGCCCTTACACATTGCTCTCGCATTGAACATGTGAATATGAGGCTTGCACGTTTAGTTTGTGGTTCTTAGACCGCTGGAACAGGCGGATGTGAAACAATCGACCACAATATGATTGATGTAGCAAGGCAGGCTTGTGCATTCATTTTGATAATCGCCTGTGCCCTGGCAATACATTGTTGCTGATGCCGAGTCTGCTTCAACTGCAAGATGCTGGGCAGTTTGGTGCACAACAACCCAAAACTCCACTGAAGGTCCGGCCGCCTTAGTAGGCTCTGTTTGTGTGCATATGTTCTTCTTTGAACGACAGCTGTGATCAATGCGCCTTTGCAAGTGCACATTGAATATTTTAAGAGCACAGCTCACCCCGCTGTTTTGAAGATCAGCCTTGCAAATTCTTGTTGTGAACAGATGGCGGCGTTGATTTGTTTTTCATGGTGCTGCCGCCACAAGGGTTGATTTCGGACACACAATATCGATAGTTGAGTTTCGGTCTTCTGTCTCCACCTGTCCCTTTTCTGCATGCCTGACCACTGATCCTCGCCTGAACATGCCTGACCCTCTAGGTCCAGGTATCTCGGGTATCATTCTTCACACTGTGCCTTGCGTGCTTTTCCGATCGGACCCTTGGCCAGTCTATGGTGGTGTGCATAACTTGCCTGGGTAATAATGCGACATGTTACCACTCCCCCAGCAGTGTCTGAATTTGTTCCAAGAATGTAAACTACCCTGGCTTAAAGGAGGGCAAGCCCTGGTCCTTGCTGAGCATTGTGGGGCGCAAGTACTGTGCACATATCCCGCTCCAACACACATACAAAAAGAACCAAGGCCATCCGTGAAGACACCAGGCTTCCTTGTACATTTATGGCTATGCAGCCAAGACAAGACATGCTTCACGAAAGAAAGCCAAGACAGCCTACAAGGTCTGCTATGATCAATTGCTTGATGCCCTGAGTACTACAATCTAATGATATGCGCCACATCAAATACAAAGCTACCTTTGGAAAATCTAAAACTGATGTACCTGTTCGGCCTTGGCCACTTGGCTGCCCAAGGGCAAGGCCCATGCGGCATCATCCAGTTCAACAGCATTGGTATTGCAAATGTATGCAGGTCTGAGTTTAACAGTACGGTCATTTAAGCCAGGCTCACATTCGCTCGGCTCGCCAGAAGCAAACATGGAGTGCTGTCAAATGCCAACAGTGCTATGCAAGGCAGACCGGCTAAGATACGAATCATTTGATTGTCGATAATGCCAAGCTGGTGTTCTGCCGTCTGAGCGTTTGGATATCTTCGCTCGTCAGAAGATCCATTCGCCCTGTGCCTTCTTGAAGAGATAGTCCTTGCCTGCACCGCACATGGCATTGAAACTGTCAGCCCCATGACTAGACATTGTCGTCAGGTGCCACACAAGCATGCGTAATGAGAAGGTCACAGAACATTTGGACTGATTATGACGTGCTCCTCTGTAACCGAGTGTTACAATGCAGAACATCAAGCCTCTCTGTTGTAGTGCAGCGTGTCACTCGTTGTGCTTGCGTGTGGCCTGTGCTGCCCTGCAGCATGCCATGATACGGGATGCCCAGGCGGCTTCTGACTGCTCACCATTGATGTGGAAGACACCCTCTTTCATGATGATCTTCCACTTGTTCTTGGTCCGGCTGACCTTCTCAAATTGACAGCATAAAAAGTGCTCACAAGTGGCGTCCTCTTCTTCCTCCTCTTCATCGCTGTCTGAGGAAAGCAACTCGTCACCTGCAGGCTCTGGCTCAGTTGCCTCTGCTGCATCCTCCTCCTCCTCCCCTGCGTCATCATCTGCTGGCCCATCCTGCTGTGGGACCTGAGGGCGTCTCTGTGCAGCTGGATCAAATCCGGTCTCAGGCTGATCCCGCTTCAGGCCCAGATTGGGCAAACTGCCGCCTGTAGCTGCGGCCAGCTGTGCAGTGAACGATGCTCCAAACGCAGCTGCCAAAAGCGGGGCAGGTAAGGACCTGCAGACGAGACATGATATGAGATCGCGTGTGTGCAATTGCGTGTCTCGGGGTTGCGGGCGATGGCTTGTTTGCGATCCACAACCCTGGTTGCTTCCCTTACCTGGGATCCAGGCTGGCTACTGGTGCATTGGAAGGCGCTGGGGGCTCATCAGCGTCTAACAGCCCCTTCTGAACAAGTTTGGTTTCCCACAAAGAGCGCAGCTCATCCAGCACCGACCTGCATAGAAGCAGAAGCGACAACTCTTGTATCGCTTGCGGGAACTCAACCAACGTGCAGGCTCCAGTTGGCTGGGAACTTACTCGTCCAAACCCTCTTGTGCCACCTCTGGTTTCATTTTCGCAATCACATCGTCCACCACCCATCTGCACACAGGCGGGCAATACCATAGGCTTGTAGCCAGCACTTAAGGGTTCAAGCACGTTCTCTGAAGGGGGGATGACATGCGGCGACACCCTGTACCCACTTGTAAACGCTCGCCGTGGTGGGGTTCGCCATTGGATGCCGCGGGCTCTGGCCCACTCAAAGCATTGTGAGGCCACATCGTGACACCCCCAACAATCACGCTCCATAGGAGACGTTGTCCATGAGGTCGGTTTGGTCCCAAAAAGGTTGGCAGGCTGGCCGACAGTAACGGGTGTTGCGGATTGACGTAGAGGCTGGTGATAGACGCATGAGAACATGTATTGCATGTCACATTGCTCCAAGTGCACAGCTGGCTGTGTTATGTTCCAGTGGGCATCTGTGTAGCTCTGTGAGTACAGTGAGTGACAGACTGTGTAGCTCTGTTACAGAACATGCATAGCACAGAGCACACCTGCACACTTTTGTCCACAGACCTGCCTGGCACCTGGAGATTGTTCATCCACAAACAGATGCCTTGCATTTCAGCTCTTGAAATCCGCCAATCTGCGCAAAAAAAAAGATGCCAGTTCTGTGTGGCACCGTGATTAGGCTGCCAGTCGTCTGTGGAACTAGTATTTTCAGGAGTGCGTCCATACTAAGTTTTTATGGTGGTGAAAGTGTGCAAAGTGTGGTGTTGGGTCAGTGTCATCTGTCACTGGGATGTGTTGCTGATGCTGGCGCTGGTGACTGCCAATACTGGGACAGGACATTGAGAAGTGGTGGTAGATCATCAGAAATTCAAAACGCAATGTCACACAATGATACTCCAATTTTAGTGTAACAAAACTTGGCAACACATACACAGACTGGCAACACGCACTTACAACACTGTGGTCCCAGTAGTGTGCCCAAAAACTGTCCCAGAACTGATAGACTTCTTTTTTCCAGGAGCACTTGTTCGCGTTACAAGGTCTAACTGCACAGCTGGGTACAGTCCAATAGCTTCCTGCCAATGTTGCTTCTCACCACTGCTTGATTCACAAAGAGCAAACCAGCCATGGTCATGCGGTCTGTACATCAGCGAAGGTGGCGTCAATCCCGTTGGTTGCACGCAAACGTGCACAATCGTTAACTATAGATACGAATGCCTACACACTGCAACCACATACAACAAACAATAGCAGCACCATGCATGTCGTCGAGACTGTAAAAAAACAGCAGACACTCAGGTTGCCTGGTCCTCAAATGTTGCCTGGTCCTACAAATATCACTTGCATCATACAGAAAAAAAGATTTGAAAAAAGAAAAGAAGTTTGCCAGTTCTGGGACAGATTTAATGTGCACAAAAGGACCAGTTGTCTGTGCACCCATGGGCTCATGCAGGGTCCCAGCACAACATATGCACTGCATGCAGACCATGCACCTCCAGCATGTAGCACATGCATGGCATCACGTGGTGAGTATCACATGTTGTCCATGTCCATGCCGTAGTAGTCTTCATCCTGCATGAGCTCCTCATCTTCCATGTCAGCGGCCATCTCCTGAGAACAACAGGGAAAACCACGCATGGAAACCAAAGAGATATCGAGTTGTTGTTGTTGTTGTTGTTGTTGTTGTTGTTGTTGTAGGACTCTTTGTTACATCCGGTTTGATGCATCATTCTGCATATGGGATGGCTCCTGTCACTCAGTGCAGGA